>JAJEJO010000213.1:1166638-1188801 GCA_020662805.1 Glaucomys volans
AATTTCCTTATAGCTTTTCATCTCTACCTTCTAAGTCACTTGCCACTTTGCATTTTGCTACTATGTCTTTTTTGCCCCAGTAAATTGTGAGGTTTGTTCCTAGCATGGTACCTTTCTTAGTTTCCTGTTGCTGCTTTAACAAATTACCATTAACTCAATGACTTAAAACACAATTTATTTTCTTACTTTGGAGTCACAAGTTCAACATCAGACTCCTGGGCTAAAGTCAAATTGTTAGAAGAGCTGGTTCTATTTGGAGGCTGGAGGAGAAAGTCTGTTTTTCTTTTCTACCTTCTTGAGAATGCCTGTCTGCCTTGACTCTGGCCCCTTTCTCCGTCTTCAAATCTAGCAGCATAGCATCCAGTCTTTTTCTGCCTGTCCTTCCATCGTCATATCTTGTTCTCTGACCCTTCTGCCTTCTTTCCGTAAGAACGTTGTGATTACAGTGGGCCCTCTTGAATAATCCAGAATAATCTCCCCATCCCACAGTCCTTAATTTAATCACATATACAATTCCCTTTTGCCACATGGGGTGACTTGAACAGGTTCTATATACTGGGAGAGGAGGCATTCTATCTGGCACAGTACCTGAGCATTCCTTATCAACTTTAGTAATTGCTTGGTAAATGCAGGATCTATGAATGTTCACATACATTGATTTGGAGCATTATCCAGTTGGTTTTTGCTGGTGCCTCAGATTTAAATTTCAGAAGCATTATGGCAAAGATCTTAGGGAAAGCTCTAATTTGAAATTTTTTCTTTACTTTCAATTTTAGTTTACAAGGAAAATATTTATGCTTTTGATCCTTTAGAAATAAATGTAATCCTATGCCTTGTGACCATGATAGTGTTGATTTTTAGCAGCTTTTATCAGTCCCCTGAATTGGTGGGAACTATGTGAACTAATTTGCAATGAAGTGTTCAGGGTATCAAAACTGTTTTTTACCTATTCCAAATAAGTTTGTAGTCACATACCAATTTATTTATTTTTTACCCTTGTTTATTCCATTCTGTTTTTATAATCCTTTAGTCTTCAGGGGTAGGTGCCATATGATAGCATATCCCAATAATTACCTATAAGTATGTACATTTATTTCTCAATTATAGCAGTCTTTGTTAATGAATAAAACAAGCTTATATATGAAATAAAGTGATTTTTTGATACTGAAAAAATAGTGGAAAGGTAAATGGTATCAAAAGTGTTTTTAAAATCTAAACTAGAAAACAAGTTTTGTTAAATATTAACACTTAGAATTATAAGACTACTTTTGAAAATTTGTTGAAGTAGTAATACTGTCCTTTTTCAGCAGGAGGCGCTCATGTACTTTTGAGGTTTTACATTGATAGGTTGCTATTTTTTTTACTTTTAAACTTTCTTAAATTTGCTGAAACAATTGTGAAATTTTTATTTGTGCCTTATCACTATTTAAAGCCTTTCACTGGCTTGTCAATTAAGGTAATTAAAATATGACTTAAATTTCTTTTACTTTTTTTTAATATAATTTCAGGTTAACAGAAAAATTGCAAGAATAGTACAAAGGATTTTTACATCTGCAGACTTAACATTTTATTTCATTGCTTCATCCTTCTCTGTATGCACACACACATGCATGTACATGTACACAATTTTTTCCTAAACTGTTTGATAGTAAATTGTAGATAATTTCCTTCACCCTTAAATACTTATATGTGCATTTCCTAAAAATGATTTTGTCTTATTTGACCACAAAATAATAATTAAAATCAGGAATACCACTATGTACAAATGTTACTTACATTTCACATTGTCTCCACAATGTTTTTTATAGACAGCCCCCTCCAAATAAACAAAAAAACAAAGCTATCCTAGACTGTGCATTAGATTCAGTTTTATATATGTCTTTAGTGGCCTATAACCTGGAACAATTCCTTAATCTTAGCTTGTGCTAAATGACACTGACATTTCTTTTGTAGAATGTTCCTCAGTTTGAGTTTGTGTGATGTTTCCTCATGATTAGATTCAGGGTTTACACTTTTGTTAGAAATAACACAGAAGTGATATATTTTTATAGTGTATCACATCAGGAGGTGTATGATAATACTGTTTCTCATTATTAGTTAGGTTAACTTTGATCACTTGGTCATGGTTTGTTCACTATTAATTGTTTTGCTCTTTGGGAAATAACTTACCTGTGGGGAAATATTTTGAGACTATTTTAGTGTACTTTTGTTCCCTATATTTCCCTCCTAGTTTTAGCATCCATTTGATGATTCTTGCCTCAGTCAGTTTCCCAGAGGTGCTTTCCCAATTCCATCATTCCTTTGGCATTTATTGGTTGGCTTTCTACTGTAAGGAGGAGATTTTCTTCTCTCTCATTTATTAAAATCATTGTAGAACCAGGCACGTTGGCACATGTCTGTTATCCCTGTGGCTCAGGAAGCTGAGGCAGGAGGATTGCAAGTTCAAAGCCAGCCTCAGGAGAAGCGAGGTGCTGATCAATTCAGTGAGACCTTATCTCTCAATCAAACACAAAATAGATCGAGTGCCCCTGAGTTCAATCCCCAGTAGTCCCCCCACCAAAAAATTCATTGTAGATAGATGGAGTCTTACTTTACTCAATGGGTCCAAATCCTTTCTTGTCATCATATATCTTGGTGTTTATACTATTCCAGATGTGACCAGTGGAAGTTTCTTTAGGCTAATTCCTGACCGAGTTAGGAGTCCCTTTAAGCTTTAACTGCCTTGACTTAAATTTTAAAACTTACTTTTTCTCTTGTTTCATTACCAATCATAAAAGCACTATAGCTTAAGATTTCATTTGGACAATAAGTTGATTCAAAAATTCTTTTTACATGTTTTATGCAGTATTTTTCAAATGAAAGTAATAAAGCCCACCTTTGGAATTCTAAATTTCACCTTTCCTTGAAATAAATTTTAGATTTATATATAATGTTGTACTTGAAGTGATGATACTTTAGAAGGCAAGGTTTTTAGGTTTCATATACTGCATTCAAAATAAGATTTAGGAAAAAATCTTTTAGTGTATTTATATTTAATCTTTTGTAACCTGTACTTACCCTCCTCCCATTCTTATGTCCCAAGTTTTAGAGGGAGCTATAAAAGCACATTTTTCCCTCCAAAAATTTCAGTGTTTGAAATACTTACCTTTAGAAATGTTATTGAAAAGATAGTTGTGTCTGGGGTTGTGGCTTAGTGGTAGAGTGGTTACCTACCACATCTCATGAGGCACTGGGTTCAATCCTCAGCACCATATAAATATAAATGAAATAAAGGTACTGGGTCCATCTACAACTGAAAAAAAAGATTTAAAAAAAAAGACAATTGTCAAGTATTCTAATAAGCACTTTAGCTTAATCAAAAAGCTATGCTTACATACTCTTCTGTTAGATTTTCTGTAGTTAAAAAATAAGTTTAATTGGATGAGATGTCTTATGCTTATAATCAGTTTGGCTCAGTTGAATTTAGAAATATATTTTACCTTTAAGCTGCCATTCTACAAATTATATTTTTACCTGTTTTATAGCTGAAAAATACAAGGACTTAGTACCTGATAATGCAAAAAATACTGACAATGCAACTAAAAATGCAGAGCCATTGATCAATTTGGATGGTAAGTAATACTGTATAAAATTGATCAACATTTTTGGTTTCTTATATATATTTTACTTCCTGGAATGAAGTTCATATTTAACTTGCTTACATTACATTAAGAATGCTTCATGTAGATAGTATTTATGTTGACATTTTATTCTCTGTAATCTTTTTTATTGTCAGTTATAGTGTGCTTTCTCCCTCTTATTACAGTTGAATATTTAAATGTTAAAATGCTATTGCTTGATTCACTCCAAGTAGTTTGGGGTTTCAATTTATATTTAATCATGTAGGTCATCGTTTGCCTTTTTGGGTGTATAAATTTTACTTTTCAATCCAGTGACAGTATGAAACAAATGGTAAAATTTTTCATTAAGTCCCACATGTCTTAGTAATTATTTCCCCTTTTGAAAGTATGAAGAGTTATATGCTAAGTATGTTTTACTGGCTAATTTCATTGTGACCTATAATTATGAGTTATTTTTATGAATGAATAAGCGTGTACATTCTAGAACTGCTACTGAGAGAAAAGGTTTGAAGAAAAGTCTCCACTGAGGGGATCTGTGTATTAAAATCAGTAACTTTGGGAAGAAATATAAATTAAAAGTGCCACAAAAATGGGCCTTGCAGACAGTTACAGGACAAATCTATCGCCAAGTTAAATTAGTCACATATTATGTGACTGGTGAAATGTATTAATAGGAATTAATAGGGAAACCATTTATCTCATTCATTTACCTAATTGTAGATGCTTTACACATTGCTTTGTTTTTTTTCTCATTAACATAAAAAAATTGACATTACTAGAAAATTTAAAATATATTTTGTAAGCTTGTATGTCTATAGATCTCTCTCAGATTATGTCTGCAGAGCTACATAATTTATTTACTTTTAATCTTTTATAGTAAATAATCCCGACTTCAAGGCTGGTGTGATGGCTTTGGCTAACCTTCTTCAGATTCAGCGTCACGATGATTACCTGGTAATGCTTAAGGTAAGCTTCAGATTTTTGATTCTTGAAAGAAATTGTATATAGAAAAATCACTTCACTTTTTAAAATTCTATTTATCAATATTTAAATTTATGGTTGAGTGACCAAAATACAGTTGAAAATGTGGGGCTTGATGCAGATTGTCTAGTACTAATATTGGAGAGTGTTAACAATGTGCTTATCACTGTGCTTTAATCTTTGCAAAGGTAATCTTATTCAGTCCTCCCAATAATCAATAGAGGTGGATACTAACATTCTCCTTTAAAACTATGTATACAAAGAAATAGATTTAGAAGAGAATGTCCAAGAAGACACACAAAGTCCTCGAGTGAGAAACTGAATCTAAGTGCTCTGACCCAGTGGCCCATTCTTTTTCCTACATTACTTCATCTCTTAGTTCTTTTAAGGATTCATGGTCTGTATTCATTAAGGTAGTGGAAAATGCCAAAATTAATAATGGTAAATTTGGCTACAAATACAACAAAATCTCTTTGGGAAATGAATGTTTCTGTCTTCCTATTCCATCATCCTAGATAGACTAGTCTGTTTAAATTTCCACATCAGGGAGCACAGTAATTTGAAAGTACTCTCATGTTTCTGAGAGGAAAAAATGTGCTCCAGAACATTTATTCCCAGTAACTGAAAGCACAGTGGGGTGAAGGAAGTGAGTGATACTTAAGATATCAGACTTGGAAATTATTTTAGAAGTTATTGATTTCATAAGAGATTAAAGAGCATTGGGCTAGACTGTATACATGACTATTACTTTAAACTACTTTGTAATAAATTCAATAAGTAAATTTTACCTTACCTGAAGAGATTAAGAGATTAAGTCACAGTTTGTTCTACTTTTTAGAACTGTATATATTAGATAGCAATTTTAACAAGGGAAATATCCTATTCTTACCTTATAATAGTTCTCTACACTGAATCTGAATGTTAACTTGTATTTTCTTTGCCCAGATTAGATACCAAAAGACAGTTTTTCATGAAATTTAGCTGTTTCAAATGCTTATTATTCATTCAATTATGTAAATTTCCTTGGAATAGTTCTACAGTGGTCATGTCAGTTTTAGTCATAAACTAAATGAGGAGAAACAGACATAGCATAGCATATTTAGGGTGTTTTTGTTAGATTTCCAAAACAAGTAAATAGGAATAATACAAATGAGCTCTAACAAAAAGCTTTATAAAATTCTAGTCCTACCTACATGTTTATCTCCCATTGGGTTATTTAAAGGGACATTCAAAAAATAACAGAAAGCATCTTGGTAGGTTTGCCAGGTGTAAAAGTCAACATATTAACTGGTAACCAATCACCATTAAAAATGTTTTAATTATCTTTTTAAATACAGCATTTGCTTTCTATTAAAAATAATTTTTCAAGTTATAATTTTCTCCCCAGTTTAAATTGCATTTTAAGAAATCTTGTCTTTTGAAATGTCCGAAACCTGACTATCATGAAGTACAAAAAACAAGGTATAAAACAAGCATTATAGGCTGGGGTTGTGGCTCAGTGGTAGAGCGTTTGCCTAGCACATGTGAGGCACTGGGTTCAATCCTCAGCACGACATAAAAATAAATAAGTCACAAAAAAATTTTAAAACAAGTGTTATGCTACGTTTATTGGACGAGATTCTGTGCATGCATGAGCATACTTACAACTTCAGAATCTTTGTACGGATACATAAAAATCTGATAACAGTGATTTTCCTTTGGAGGGATGGCTAGGCATAGAAAGGAAACCTACTTTTACCACGTATCCTTTATTTTAAAAAATTTGTTACCATGTACTTGTATTATCTATTCAAAAAAGTGTTTTGAATTGCTGTGAGCAGCCTTATTTTCTAGATTCAGAGAAGGATGAGTTATAAACAGTAAACACAATTTTTTTGGTTTTCTTAAGGCAATTCGCATTTTGGTTCAAGAGCGCCTAACACAAGATGCAGTTGCTAAAGCAAATCAAACAAAAGAGGTATGTTTTATAAATTCTCAATCAATTACTAATTGAAATTTCTTCTGGTATAGCCATGAGCTTAAACCTTCTAAGTATCTGCTTAAGATATCCATTTTATGTTAAATGGCACAAAGAAAATATCTTATTTAAGTGGGATTCAGTTTGGTTCTTAAGTGAAATCAGTGTATCCAGTTGTTGGGAGTCAGTTGAGTGATATTTGAACTTTATTTTTATCCACTTTTATACCTTGGAAAAGCTCCAGTAGCTCATGTGCAGGCTACAAACTACTGCACATGCCCAGTTGAAGTTCATTTAAAAGGATTTACTCCTGTGAAGTTCATTGGTTTGATTCATGCTTGAAAACAAACAGCATATCTTCTTTTACCAATTAATTCTCTATTTTGAGCTAAATTCTTTCCTTGCATCATTTTGTTCAGTACACCATAACTACCTTCTCTGTACATAAAGAATACTTTGGGGATATTTTTAGATTAACTGTCTAAAATCCAGATATCCCTAAAGCCTTCTTAAACATGAGACAGTGCAGAGAATGTCCTCAGGAGTTAGAGGAGCAGCTATAGGTCTCTAATGACACTTCCCTTCTACTACGTAGATGTTGAAGTGAATACCTTGGGTATACCACCATTCTGGGCATTGGTCCCCTTCCCCCTCTTTTGTCCTCTGACCCCCTTAGCAAGAGTCAATAGTGTTAAAAGGTTACTAAATGGCAGGGCAGTGTGGTCCTCTGTGAAAGACCTTCAGTTTTCTTCTCTAGGTTTTTCTCGATTTAATTATGTATGAATGGGATCACTAGAACTTGGCTTAAAATCAGCTTATTTCACCCACTCTATGGAACAGACAGTAAATTGTTCTGGCATAATGTAATCATTCATTCAGCAAAACTATGTCTTTAGTTTGGAAGGCAGTGTGAATAAAGGAATAGCCAAATTTTTTTGCCCTTGTTTGCAAAGTAAAATTTAGTTTGATTTTCAGTACTCTGAATTCTAGTTTTAGTGTCATCTTAAGATACCAGCCTATAATAATGTACTAGAGAAATTCTTTTAGTCTTTGTGACTATTCATAACTAGTATTTGAGGCATGTGGTAATTTTTAGGGGTAGCTATTCCTCAATGGTCTGTTGGCACACAGAGGGAAAACTCCAGCCTCTGTTTCCAGACTGACAGAACCACTCAGTACAGTTGTACTCTTTATTTTGCTCACTATACTTCCATACCCTTTTGTTTTGTCACTTTTATATCTTATTTATTAGTTACTTTAAAGCAGAAAGCAAATGGTATCTAGGTAAGTGAGAAATGACAGGGACTAGAGTATTTACAAAGTAACATTGAAAGTATAGGTAGTTGTTCTTTTACTGGTAATGATTGTATACAGTATAATCAACATATCCCAGACATCATTTTTGAAAGTTCTTTTTAAGTCTATTATTTGGCATCATTGTACTTGTCACCTTTGGTATATCTATGTCAGTGCTGACTAGTTAGTTGAATGTTGTTTTTTTCCATTTATTTTCTGATATTGTTTCAAAGCAACTTCCAGATAAACTGTTGAAAGTTAAATTATGCAGGTACTCTGGTAAACATTATGCTGGCTTTAAAAAAAAAAAAAAAAAAAAAACATTTTTAGATAGGTTTTGTGTACTTGTAAAGACAGATTAAGCTGGGCATGGTGGTGCACTACTATAGTCTCAGCATTGGAGAGAATCCCTTGAGTCCAGAAGTTCAAGACTAGTCTGGGCACTATAACAAGACATCTCAAGAAAGAAAAAGCTAGGTGTGGTAGTACATGCTTGTAACCCTAGCTGCTTAGATAAGACAAAAGGATCACAAGTTTGAGGCTAACCTAGTCAGTTTAGTGAGACCCTCTCTCCAAAACAAAAAGGGCTTGGGGGTATAACTCAGTAGTTGCCTACTGTGTTTGAGGCCCTGGATTCAACCCCCACTATTCGGGGGAAGAAAACGTCAACAATAAATGTGCTAAAAGAAAAAAAAAAAAAACTTCCTAGAGTAAATATTAAAAATATTCCTATCCCATTTGCCTGTACACTGATGCTTTCTGTAACTAAAATGGGACCATAAGCGGCAGTTCAACCCTCTTTCCACAGTAGTAGCGACAAAACACTGCTGTGGTAAGGATTGATTGATTTTGCAGTACCGAGGGTTGAATCCAGGACCTTGCACATGCTAGGCAAGCACTCTACCACTGAGCCATATTGCCTGCTCAGGATTTTTTGTTTTATAAGCCTGGTCTAAAGGACTGGATGGGATATAGAACTTCCAGTACATTTAAAAGCCATTCTTTCTAGATTGTCATAGTAAGGGAAAAACTTAATTACAAGGCAAATTTCAGCAAACAATTCTTAGGCCCCCTGTCCACTGTAGCTGAAAGAGTTAAAGTAACAGGATAGCTGCCTTTTACAGTTTCATATGAGAAGTTATTTTTAACTGTAAACTCATTTTGTCCATTTTTTTTTTAAGGGCTTGCCTGTTGCTTTAGACAAACATATTCTTGGCTTTGACACAGGAGGTAAGTGATTTTTGTTTGAATTTAAACTATTCTTAGACTCTTGAAATGAATAAATAGTCCTAAAAACGACAATTGTGTCTTGATGCAGTGTTCTTTTCTTATAAAACAGATGCAGTTCTTAATGAAGCTGCCCAGATTCTGCGATTGCTGCATATAGAAGAACTCAGAGAGCTACAGACAAAAATTAATGAAGCCATAGTAGCTGTTCAGGCAATTATTGCTGATCCAAAGACAGACCACAGACTAGGGAAAGTTGGAAGATGAACACTTTAGGATTTTAGCTTCTTACCTACTTAGTACAGTTGGGAACCATGTACACTTCCGGCATGTGTTTGGAAATCAATGTCACATTTTCAAGGGAGGAATCCCAGAAAATTGACTATGTTCTAGAGATTTACCACCATTGCTTTTTTTCTTTAATAAAGTTTGGGAAAGCGGAGTGTTTTTTGTTGGTTTGTTTCTTTAACTATATATTGTTACATATTTGTATAATTAATGTGCTCCTTTGTGGTTAAGTTGCATGGCAGTCCCCACCTTATTACAGACAGTATAGATCCTTAAGTTGTAGGAAAACAAATTTTATTAGAGTAATCTAGAAAATGTGAAAACTGCTACATCTTTGGTATTTATAAATGTAGTACTTTTGGTGGTCGTGTCTATAGAGGCACTTATGGGATCAGAAAATACAATCATTCTAGCACCTTTTAATATAAATAGAAATGCACTGATGCAGAGGTAAAAAAAAAAGTCTTAGAACTTTTGTTGGGAAACTATAAATAAGTTGGTCTTTCCCACCAGTTCTGCATAGGCTTCTGTAACTACATCTACATTGATTTTTAGGATTGTATTTTGATTGTATTTTTATACTGATCACATGTGCTTTAGTTTCCTGGCCAGAAAGAATCCATAGCAAAAATCATTTAGAGGCTTTAACTCTAATTGGTTCTTAGTTTTATGAATTTGCCCTTTTAAATATATGCATGTTTACAAAAAGTTGCTTAAATAAGCAACGATTAAAATTCTATTACTTTTTTAAACTTGCAATAACAACCTTTGTTTTTAAAAATACAGTAGTAAAGATTGAGGTATAAACTTTTCACAAAATATACTTAGTCTTTTACATAAAAATGTTCATCTTGTATGTCCAGAAACGTCTAATGGTCAATTCCTTTTTCACTTTCTTTGCCTTTTCAGTAAATGTTCCTTAGGGTCAAGATTCTGATTGTAAACTTAAAGTTCTCCTTTACGTTTTATGTTTCATATTCATTTTCTTCCTGTGAGGGAAGAGGGGAAAGTAGTGAGAATGTTGTAACTAAGTTGCAAGACCAAGTCTGTTTCACTTTATGCTAGGTAGACTTAAAGTAGTAAGGATGGCAGTGTTGCAATGTCAGCAGCAGCAGGAATAATCAGTACTGTAGAAATCCCTTCTCCACTCTGCTAATTCAAAGGAGCATCCTGAAACATGTTCATTTACCTGTTGGGCAGTAGGGATACACTGCAGTTATCCCATAGAGGTGAGATCGCTGCTCTGGGAGATACTCATCAATAAACTGGCCACTGTCTTTATTTACTGATATAACACCATCCCTGGCAAAAAAAAAAGAAGAGTGAATTCATGGAAATTTAGTCACTAGATAAAAAGATAAACTAGTATTAGATAATGTTGAGCTACATCTCTGCCAGCCTAGAATGTTATTTAAATCAAGTTAACCAAATGAGTTTTTCTCTCATGGAAGAGTTATGTAAATACCAGTGGTTCTCAAAGTGATAACCCAGATTAGTATCACTTGGAAACTTGCAGGAAATACAAATCCCTGGCACCTCTCCCCCTACCCCCACAAACCTACTAACTCAACCTCTGGGATGGGACCTAGCAATATGTTTAAAATAAACCGTTGGGATGATGTTAAAGCCATACTGAAGTTTGCAAACCACTGGTCTAAATCAGTTGTTCTCAGTCCTAGCTGCATTTAGAATCACATGAGGATCTATTAAAATACTGATGTCTGGATCGTATGCCAGACCAATTAAATCAAAATTATAGGGAATGGGGTAAAAGAACTTGGATGTTTTGTTTTTTAAATGTTCCCCAGATCTTCATTTGAGAATAGTCTAACTAGTATTTTTCAGTCTCCTAGGTAGACAGACCATAATATTCTTTAAAAAAAAAAACAAAAACCTCATACCTAATAACTACCTTATGGTACCACATAAGGGTAGTCTTTTATTCTCTGAGGAACAGATTTAAATAAACATGCCTCCTTTTAAAATAGGATATTACCAAATAATCTTTGCCACTTTAAGCTACCTGTGGGCAATAACATTAAATTTCTGGGTTAACAAAGCATGATCTCAAAAGTATGAACCCTTGAAGAGTAATTACTAATAAGGAAATAATGAAAAACCTCAGTAGAGGGCTTAAGTACCAAAGTAACTCATTGGTAAAGTGTAATCTCAAGAACTATTTGCCTTTTCAGGCAGAGTGCTGAGCTCACCTCCTCCAGTCCGTGTGGTAGAAGTGATCTGCGTAGCCAACGATGCTGAAGGGGTAGTTGAGGTTGTTTTGAATGACACGCCGTCCAGTTCCATCAGGCAGTGTACACTCCAGTTTTTTAGTTCCTTTTAAAACAAAGGGAGAAACGAGATCCTTCCATGCCATGAAGCAAAGAAAGCTATTTTATCAAAAAGATAGTGGCAGATTCCTTCTCAAGGAAAACAGGAAGAATAGGAAATAGGACATTTTATTCCCATTCCCAGTCATTAGCAACTGCATAATGTCCTATTGCTAGTGTCCCCTTTGTTGGGTTTTTTTGGTACCAGGGATTGAACCCGGCAGTATTTAACCTCTGAACCACATCCCCAGGCCGTTTGTTTGATTGTTTTCTTTTTAAGAAAGAGTCTTGGCTAAGTTGCTGAGGCTGGCTTTGACTTTGAACTTGAGATCCTCCTGCCTCAGTAAGCACTGGGATTGTAGGCACACACCACACTGAACCTGGCTGTAGTTTCCAGTAGCCATTCAAACCTTGTGCTTTTTGTTTTTGTTTTTGTTTTTTTAAGTTATCTGCTGAAATCTAAGTTTCTTCCAAAGTGAGGCAGTAGAAATAAGCATTTTTTATAATTCATAATTTTAAGCCTTAACTTATAAAGTGTTGTAAATATAACATCTGGTTAAATACTTGCCCTTCATAAAGCAGTGTATAATAGCCAAGGCAATCTTTTAACAAAAATTCTTAAGTGTTTCTAAAGAATGTTATTTTCTAGGTACAATAAAATGGTAATATGGCTATTTTTCAGTGTAAATGAAGCAGTCTTGAAAATTTTGAACTAGCTAAACAATTCAAGAATTTCAATCCCAAGTACTTTTTAAAATGTAGTGTTTTGGACAATTAGGTTGTAAGTAACCCATCTGCATTATAGTCCTTTTTACTAGATAATAAATTCAAGAATAATATTTTCCATATTGTTTATACAACTAGATACATAGCATTTTTCATTTATTCTAAAGAAAAGCATACAACAGAAATAGATAAACCTGGGTATTAACCCAAAAGTATTACTGAAAGGAAGCTATCCTGCCACATCACTTTTCAATATCCTCAGTATAATATACTATTAAAACAACAAGTGTTAAGTTGTAATACTGGTCCCAAAAGGCAAAATAACCTCAACTGGTTTATCCAAGCTTGTCAATATTTTAGTTTAAAAAGTATGCCAGGCGCCCATTGTTGAGGTCAAACAGTACAGACTTATTGTCCAATTCAGCATCACCCAACCCAAACCCCAGAAAGCTCAAAATAAGAACTATTACAAAATGCTCTTTCAAAGTTTATAGACCAAGTAGATTATTATACTGTTATAAGTTTAAATCAAAAGATCTACATGATGGAATTTGCGTTTTGTAGTGAAATCTGTCACAGTGCATACTCCCACTGTAAGGCAGGGTTATATATTTGCATTCTATCAGTATTACCTGCATCTGCCCAGCACAGCAGCTTGGAGAAGGGATCAAAGGTTAAACCATTGGGCAATCCAATGTCTTTATTAACCAGAATTCTTCTGTCTTCTCCATCTAAAGAAGATGTTTCAATTTTAGGTGCTTCTCTATTCCAGTCTGTCCAGTACAAGTTGCTGTAGATAAATTTTTAAAAAAGAATGTAAAAGCATAGCTGCAGGGTCTGAAATGTAGCTCAGTGGTAGAATGCTTGCCTAGCATGCAGGAGGCCCTGGATTCAATCCCCAGTACCACAAAAAAAGAATGATAGATGTGCAGCTTATGGTAGTCAGCATCTAAGATGGCTGCCAATATTTCCCCATCCTGTAGTATTCACATCTTTAAGCAATCCCCTTAAGTTTGGGCTAGATTTGGCTGAAGAGGTGGGATATCACTTCTAGCATTAGGTTTCAAAAAACTGTCTTCTCAGGGGGTATCACAATACCAGATCTTCAACTATACTACAGAGCAATAGTAACGAAAATAACATGGTATTGGCACCAAAATAGACAGGTAGATCAATGGTACAGAATAGAGGACACAGAGACAAACCCACATAAATACAGGTATCTCATACTTGACAAAGGAGCCAAAAACATACAATGGAGAAAAGACAGCCTCTTCAACAAATGGTGCTGGGAAAATTGGAAATCCATATGCAGCAAAATGAAACTAAACCCATATCTCTCACCCTATACAAAACTCAACTCAAAGTGGATCAAGGACCTAGAAATTAGACCAGAGACTCTGCACCTAATAGAAAAGAAAATAGGTCCAAATCTTCATCACGTTGGCCTAGGACCAGATTTCCTTAACATGACTCCCAAAGCGCAAGAAATAAAAGCTGGAATCAATGATTGGGATAGAGTCAAACTAAAAAGCTTTTTCTCAGCAAAGGAAACAATCAGCAATGTGAAGAGAGAACCTTCAGAGTGGGAGAAAATCTTTACTACACACACTTCAGATAGAGCACTAATCTCCAGAATCTACAAAGTACTCAAAAATCTTTACACTAAGAACACTAATAACCCAATCAATAAATGGGCCAAGGAAATGAACTTTACAGAGGAAGATCTACAAGCAATCAACAAATTTATGAAAAATGTTCAACATCCCTCGTTATAAGAGAAATGTAAATCAAAACCACCTTATGATTTCATCTTACCCCAGTTAGAATGTCTTTTATTAAGAATACAGGCAACAACAGGTGTTGGCGAGGATGTGGGGAAAAGGGTACACTCATACATTGCTGGTGGGAGTGCAAGTTGATGCAGCCACTCTGGAAAGCAGTGTGGAGATTCCTTAGAAAACTTGGAATGGATCCACCATTTGACCCAGCTATCCCACTCCTTGGCCTATACCCAAAAGACTTAAAATCAGATTACTACAGTGATGCAGCCACATCAGTGTTCATAGCTGCTCAATTCACAATAGCTAGATTGTGGAATCAACCTAGATGCCCTTCAACAGATGAATGGATAAAGAAACTGTGGTATATATACACAATGGAAAATTATTCAGCCATAAAGAAGAATAAAATTATGGCATTTGTAGGTAAATGGATGATGTTGGAGACTTATGCTAAGTGAGATCAGCCAATCCCAAAAATCCAAAGGCCGAATGGTCTCTGATAAATAAATGATGATGCATAATGCGGGGGGGAAGGGTGGCAAGAATGGAGGAAGGATAGATAGCATAGAAGGGAGGGGTGGGGTCAGGGTGGGGGGGTAAGAATAACAACAGAATGTGTGACAGACATCATTGCCCTGTGTACATGCATGAACGCACAGATGGTGTGACTCTACTTTGTGTATAACCAGAGAAACAATAGCTGTACTCCATTTGTGCTCAATGAATCAATAAGCAAATAAAAAAATAAATTAAAAAAATTTAAAAAAAAAACTGTCTTCTGTCATAGGTTCCTTCTCTTGCTTCCTCTGAAGGAAGGTAGATGCCATTGCTGAAAGCAACCCTATAAAGAGACCCATCTGCCAAGGAACTTGTGTCTCTGCCTATAGCCAGCAAGGGCAGAGATTGCTACGAGCCCTCTTGAGTGCTTGAAAGTAGACCTTCCCCAGCGAGGCCTTGAGATCACTACAGCTTTGGCGATGTCTTAGTTAGAGCTTTGTACAACTGATACAGTAAATGTGATCAGCTGCCAAATTTTAGGGGGGACAATTTGTTACATAGCAATAGATAATTAATGCACAGCCGTCTCCTACTTTTGCCCTAACACAAGGTTTTCAGACAGTTGCGACTGTGTGGAAGAAGTAATTTGTCTATCAAAATTCGTACTTCTTAGGCACCCCTGATTCAACTGCCCAGAAATGCTTAATTTGCTGAAATGTTGAATTGGATCTTAAGCCTAGAATCCAAAGAAATGCAGTTGTTAGAAACTATGGAACTTGTCAAATCCCCTGGGTCACGGAGTTAAGAGGGAGATCTTCCAGGGAAAATACTCTGTGGTGCTCATCAAAGGGCAATACACCTGGCCCCCAGGGATAGAAACACTAAGCCAGGCACCTTACCTTTTAAATGTGAAATATGCAAAATACTCATATAACAGAGATATCTAGAAAATTATCTCAATTGAAAATAGGTTACACGTAAACAGAAAAAGATTTATAGAGAAGTAATGATGAAAAGCACTGTCTATAAAATACTGTTTCATAAAAGGTAGAGTCAGTTGAACTACAGTAAGAGGAAAGAGGAAGAGATCATGGGTTTCCTCTGTTGAGAACTTTATTCCTTACACCTAACAGATGATGGCTGAGAGTGAAACCCAGAAAGCAGTTTCCACTTTGAGCCAGGGTAGAGGCAGCCAGAGAGGGTAGGGCATGCATATCATTGCTTTATCATTTATAACCTGTTTCCTCCAAAATGATTTAAGGTACTGAAAGCAGTGAGTCCTGAAAAGCTCACACAGACATATAATTTTGACATAAATTACTCATGGATTCCTTAAGGCAGAAAATTGGAAGGATAAAATCTATAGAAAATGACAAATATTTAGGAAGGTTTAACAACTAAGACTGAGCAGTTGTAGATTTAGTTACGTGTCAAGGTGTTTGTTTTCATCAAAGATTATTTTTAAAATCCTTTAAGCATTATTTCCTATCTTGATGGTGAATGAAGTTCTACTTTCATTTTTAAACTCAAGGCAGTGATTTGGATGTTAGCTTAAAAATATGCCTTTTCCTCTAGGGCATGGAGCACATGATCCCCAAAATTTGGCAGCTATTTACTGATATTTACTATATCAGTTTTCAGAAAGCTCTAATTAAGATATCAGCAAAGCTGTAGTGATCCATAGCTAGCAGCTCTTCCCCAGTTTCACGTCAAGTATCAAGAAGTAAATGTCAGAAAGGCAAGCTTATCAAAACAGGGTTCCTAAGAGGGTTTTTAATTCTTGTGGATAAGTCAACTGGAGTAAAGATATATCTTCCTCATTTGTAAAACCCCTAAATTCAGAACTACCTTTGAGGCTTTGCACTGAGTATTTTTGAGATTTCTGAATTGAAAACTACTTTGCTGAAGTTTTCTTTACTAATGTGAAGGGCTACTGTGGAATTTTGTTTGGTAAAAGTTCCCCTTAGGTATAGCAAGAGTTTCTCAAGGATAAAAATCCTTCCTGGTTCATTAAGTCCTATGTGTCCCAATAAGTAACCTTAGTAATTGTCACAGAGAGGGAACATTTTTATGTTGACTTTCAAATGCCCAGTATCTGAGCTTTGGTTACAGAGGAAAACCCCGCTGTGGCTTTAACACTATGGTTTCTAAATGTGCTGCGTGAACTTGCTTTTTCCAGTGTAGATGTCATCTCCTGAGACCCTGCCTGATCCTCTGGTCCAGTAGTCCCAAGTCCCTCTCATAACACTGAGTTCTCCACATATCACATCACAGCTGAATATTGTTTGTTCATGGTCTTATTTAAACTCCATAAAAGACCTGTCTTTATATAAAACAGTACCTAGCACCTAGAGTAGGTCCTCGATAGATATTGAGGTTAATGCATTTGAGCTTTTACTCTCTTGTTCTGATCCTTTCCACACTATTTAAAATCCAGGGGCTTCAATCAGATCCATAGGTAACAGGAGAATTAGGGAAGCCCGGCTGACCCTCTGATTGGATCCACAGCGATGGCACGGGGATTCACCAGATCTGTATGGAAGAGGACCTTGCGCTCGGAGCCATCCAGCTTGGCCCTCTCTATCTTATCAAGGCCACTGTCTGTCCAGTACATTGTTCTACGGAAGTGGTCGATGGCAAGTCCTTCTGGGCTTATCAAACCTGGAAATAAAACATAGGCAGGGCTGGAGAATTTCTAGGGCATCAAGAGTGAACTAGAGCAGAGAGATCTGCCACATTTGAACAGTTTACAAAAAGGAAAAAGCCTGAGAAGAATCTCTTAAGTCACCAGAGGAACCAACCCCTTTTGTTTCTTTTTAGATCCCCTCTAGCTTCTATGTATACTCCTCTAGTTCTATTGAACTACTGCCATGATGTCACCAAGCATCTACTGTGCTGAGGGACAAGTAGCATAAACTTGCTAAGCCCTACATTTGTACCCTGAGTCCTTCTTTTGAGAAGCGCTCATGATAAGAGTCACCTATTCAAACCCTGTTTGAATAGGTTTGCTTAAGGAGAGGCTGGTCTTATATAACTCAATGAAGTGACCTGTGTAGAACTTAACCTCCCCTGTTAGATGAAAACAGAGGGAGATTTTGGCATAAAACAGGCAAGTGACTTAGTTCAATCAAAGGAAATGCAACGTGTCTGCTGAGTGAAGCTGCTGACCTGAGTTAATGATAGTCTCGGGCTCTGCTCCTGGTTCCAGGCTGGCACGGCTGATTGTCCGACCAGCAACATCCGTCCAGTACACCATCCTTTCCCGGCAGTCATAGTCAATTCCCACAACTATGGAGCCCTTCATGAACCAAATCATAGAATTAGAAGCATTAGGATTCCTTGGATCTCCTCACCCTCACTAAATTCATATTCATACGCTACTCTGGACTGTGGTCTTACAAGCAGTAGAGCAGAGTGGTTTTTTGTGTAGGCAGTGGAGACCTTTCTAGGGTCACAGCCAGGCTCAGCCACTTAATAACTGTGAAATTTTGGTACTTAACCTCTCTATATAGGCCTTCATTTCCTCATTCGCAAAATAAGGCTAATAGCAATACCTACTTCAAATGACTGCTATAAAAATACCATAAATTCTTATAAAGTATCCTAATCAGTAATTAGTATATAATAAACCCCTCAAGAAATAGTATAACAACTGCTGGAAAAATAAAATAATTTCAAGGGGAAACCCAGCCTCATCAGTGAGTAGAGCGCAATCTAAGCAAAGTCCTTAACACTTACTGGGGCAAAATAATCCTTTTAGATGTTACCTCTTTTGAAAGAGTCTTTCTAAAATTTGCCAATACATGCCAACACAAACTTTAGTCCCCTCCCCTGTACATGGACTGCTTGAGGTCTTTTCCCTACCTGAAATACAATCATCCTTACTCTACCCCTAATTTTTAATATGAGGCAAGTCTTCAGTTGCACTCTATAAAAAGTCTAATTTAATGAGTTTAGGTAGGAATTTGGAAATTGTGATCTCCCAATCTTTGGCTGGTAAGGCCTCCCCCATTCCTTACTATTAAATAATAACAATGTCTTTTATTTAAAAAAAAAAAAAAAAAGTTGGGGCTGTGCTATTCCTTTTCCTCAACTCTACACAGGACTTGCTTCCGTTTCCAACACCACCTCCTGCTCTGAGGACCCCAGCAGAAATGCAAAGCAACATCAGAGGCCATCTAGCTGTCCCTGAGGTCACACCAGTTCCCATCTTGCCCAAGAAAGCCTCCCGGGGCTTGGCTTGACTTATGCCTTTAAGACAGTAGCCACTGCAAGAGACTGAACAATGCAGGATTTGGCCGTTTAAAAGTAGGCAGCTTATATGGGGGGGACCCTAAGAATTTTACTTTCACTGGAAAATTAAAATTAAAAAGCCATCTGTGCCAGGCAAATATACACATTCATACAGACTTCCATTAGCCCAGGGAATCATGGGATTCATAAAACAAGTTTCCTGAGAAAAATGTCCCAGTTGAAGCAAATTTCCCTAAGATGTGCTTGCAACACATGCCCATATCTCTTCCTGTTCCATCACCACCCTGTTCTGCCAGGGGCATGTTCAGAAATACAATCAAGCATCTGACAGTGATTAGGGCAATGACAAGTTCTTTTAGCTTCTGCCTCTTCTGGAGAAGCTTACAAAACAGTACGCTAGAGTTCATGGGGAAAAAATCCTCAAATCTTAAAAAGGTAGAGAAAACATCTTTTTCTGATAACTGACTGTTTTTAAGCCTCTTTGCAACCAAATAAATAGTTCATTAATAGAAGGAAATACAGAGCCTCCCATGGTGGTGCATGCCTGTAATCTCAGCACTTGGGAGGCTGAGGCAGGAGGATCGCAAGTTCAAAGTCAGCCTCAGCAACTTAGCGAGGCCCTAAGCAACTCAGTGAGACCCTGTCTCTAAAGAAAATACAAAATAGGGCTGGGGATGTGGCTCAGTGGTGGAGTGCCCCTGGGGTCAATCCCCAGTACCAAAAAAAAAAAATAGAAGGAAATATAAATGTGAACCCTACATTATTCTATCTCATGGGGAGCGAGGACCTTGAATGAAATTTAGAAATAGGTTCTTCCATTGTGCATGTCAATGCCTTTCTGCAGAGCCCCCTTTTCTATTCTCCATTTTAGAGAAAAAAAAAATCCCTTCTTCCAAATTGGGCTGTCTTGAAAATAGGGAAGCTGCTGGTTCAGGAAGAGGCAAGCAGCCTGGAGGGAAAGCTCCACACACTGGCCAGAAAGCATTACACACTGTCCAGATCTTCATTATGAAGGAGTTAGAGGTTAGGAAAGAGGTGAGTCAAAGGGATAACCAAAATGGCCAGGGAGGGCTGTGACAGTGAGGCAGTGCTTAGCTCATTTCCACTTGGGGTTCTCCACTGACCACAGAAGCCACCCTTGAGCTATCACCTCCTATCCTTTGACTTGCAGGATCTCTGTGGAAATGGCTGTGACCTGGGGAGAATCCTGGAGACTCGGTTGAGATTCTGTCAGTTTTCCCTAGGATCACCATACAACCACCGCATCCTGCCAAGTCTGAAACTCCCTTTCCATGTATCTGAAACCCGTGAACACACAGGTGAGTACAGCTGTGGTCAGTCAAATGTGACTCCCAGCAACAGAGCCCCACTTCTGTGGTGGTGGCACTGGACTCATGAAGATTGCAGAAACCCTCAGGGATTTCCTGCCCTGATGTCCTTGGCTTGATCCATGGGGGACCTCCAGAAAGCCCTGCACCCCACCTCCCCCCAAGAACTCCACTTTACATGCAGTGACAGCAGGGTCTTGGCGGTGTCCTTCTGAAGCCTGGTGCCATTGAGAGGCAAATGGCCGATCTGCTGGCCCTGGGCATAGAGCAGGAAAGTGCCCACTGAAGGTGGGGTCACATCAGGGCGGGGTGTGGGCCGGACTGTGGGTGGAGCGACCGTGGGTATACCTGCCCGTGAGAAAGAGTGGGAGGGGATGGGGAGGGAGAAGAGAGGAAACAGGAGGGTGGGGAGGAAGAAAAGTTACTTTCTCACATCCCAAAGCATCCAAAAATATCAGAACTTCTTCACCCTAGACAGCTGTGCTCCAGATGTTCTTCAAAAGAAATTCTAATTTCTAGGGTTTTTTTAAGGATCAATTATGTAAATCACTGCCAATTACTAGGAAGAAAGACAACAAAACGCTTCCCTCAGAACAAAGCAGAGGGGTTTTGTTTCTGAAAGGAGGAAAGCTCTTGGGTCCCCATGGTGACACTGACCTTTCACCCTGGGTTGGGGAGTGGGAGAAATCACATGTTGAACAGAGTTTTAGCTGTCGTAAGTGCTGTTCTAATTGCTAGTGACAAAACCAACATTAAATGTAAATTGGGCTGTTAGGGGGGCCAGATTATAAATCACAGTATAACGATGAAGTGACTTCTCTGATGGGATCTGGTGACTCCATCAGCCACAGTGGGCAACAACCCTGCAGAGGGACCTCAGTGCCTCTGAGGCGAGTCTGGACTGTCCCCAGTGCTTACATGCAGGGGTGATGCCTGGTTGCGAGCGTGTGCCCTGCACCTCTCTGCCGTCTTTGTCCACACACCAGCAGAAGTCGCTCTTCCCGTGGCACTGCAGGGGGGTGAAGTGGCCTAGGTCATCACACTGGGGCACATACTGGTCATCTCTGGGTGTGCCGCCATAGTGCTCCAGCAGGTTTTCCCTCCAGCGCTCACAGACGGTTCGAGGCCTCTGGGTGGGCTCTGAGCAGATGAGGAAACAGAGTCTTTGATTGCCTTCCAAGGACAGCATGGCATGTAGCACAAGGACCCACACATGACCTCTCGGCCTTCCTCCTACTGTCCAGTAACTAGGTCTCAAACCCCTGGATATTGAGCCAGGGAAGCAAATGTGTTCCAAGAATTTCTCTGTGGGAATCACAAGAGATCCTCTTGACGCTCCTGTCTCCCCAGGCCAGGAGGATCCACAGTCAAACCCCAGCCACATCAGGAAAGAATGAGAGGAGGTGAGATCCACAGGGAAGAGTTTGCTCAACCTTGGGAAGGGGATGATCTTGGCTCAGGCCAGCAGAGGCCATGTGAACAACAGCTTACACCAAAGGGGACCTCTGCTGACAGAGCACTTGTGCAGACTTTGGGGACTCAGTGGCCTATGTGATGCTTAAAACCAATTATTCTTTCTTTTTTTTTTTTTTTTTTTTTTTTTAGTTGTAGATAGACATAACATCTTTACTTATTTTTATGTGATGCTGAGGATCGAACCTAGTGCCTTGCATGTGCGAGGCAAGCACTTTACCAATGACCTACCGTCCCAGCCCCACCAATTGTTATTCTCTCCCCCTTGCTTCAAGCCCTAGGGCCTGCTGAAGAGAAGGCCATCCTGAAGCTGGCCAGTGTCTCCGAGTTATTGCTAAAAGCCAGGTTCTGCCACATGGCCCTCAGTAGTACTGGAAAACTACATTGAGTAAAAAAAAAAAAAA
>JAJEJO010000214.1:0-56568 GCA_020662805.1 Glaucomys volans
AGCAGCTGCAGGGTCCGGCGCTCCCGGGTGGTAGCTGCCTGCGGCCGGGCCGAGCCCAGCCAGGCAGAGTTGGTTCCGGAGCGGCAACTGGGGCCCCTTATATGTGATTTGAATATAAAATCTCGTTGAGAGCCATATTCCTGCTGTTTGAATCCCGAGCAAGTAGGAATCCACGGAGCAAGTAGGAATGCAGCCTTCCTTTAGCCCGCCATCTTGAATCTTTACTCTTCTTTCTTCTTCCTGATGCTCCTTCCATTTTAGCACAAACAATAATAATAAATAATAAAATCTTATACTTCTTTAGTTCTTACTAAATGCCAAGTGTGATGTTCTAAACACTGTACATCTATCAGCTCATTAGTATTTACAACGATTGGTTGTGACAATTCTGTTTTTATCATTTGTTTTACATTTGAAGAAGATAAGTGATCTATCTTCTATCAAGATAAGAGGTCTAAGTTAGGATGGGAACTCAGGCAGTGTGGCTGTAGATCCATACTTTATAATTGACTTTGACATTGAACTCTTGAGAGGTTTAAGTTATAATTTTATTTTTGCTGTGAAACCTAGTAAAATTAGTAATAGCTAACATTGGATGAGAATCTGCCATGTGATGGGAAAGGGAACTGTGCCCTGTGTTTTGCATACACCAACTCATTTCATCTTTCCCAAGCCCTGATCAGTAGGAACCTTACATTCCCTCTGTGTAAGAAGGTGGAATTACTTGATGAAGACTCAAAGCTGTGATACAGCTGGGACATCTTTCATCTAACTCCATGATTAGCTATACCTTGGCCCTCAATCAGCTAGCAATTCTGTCAAAGCTACCAGAAAATCCACAGTGAAACACTGTCATGTGGGTACTTACTTTGTCATGATTTTCTTTTTTTCCAGGCCTATTCTATCTCTGTTTCTTCATTCACTGAAGTCAGCCCCCAAACTGCAGAGGCAAGCGCGTTACTAGCCAAAGCTTATGCCATGTCTGGAAAGCCCCAGCACAGGGGTAGGTAGAAGAGGTGGCCTTGCAGTTACCATTTCCCAGTGACATATGGGAAGACATTTGTGAACAATCTGTCTATTAGAAATATAATTAGTTACTCATGCTTATAATGGAAGGATTAGGCTGGTCATGGTTTTGTACAAGATCAAATACACATGAATTTAGACCTGATAATATCCCCCCAAATTAGTTGGAACATCAGAACCAATAAATTCATCTATTTTTCTATTTCCTTTATTCTCTTAGAGTCCCAGTACAAGGCATCTTTGTAAGATGTAGAAATCATTCATACTACAAAGGTGACTTGTGATGTATTGATTAATAAGAGAAACTAATGATAAAAGAAAAAAAGAAAAGAAAACACTGATTGGTCCTCTCCTCTTCCTCCATTCTCAATCTCCTGGGTTATTTTCCTCTGGTTTACAAAACAATGTAGCAGTTAGAATTTTCTTGACCTATTTTCAGAAGTTAGTTACTGGGGGAGTTTGGAGGAAAGCCAACTGATTAATCTATCCTTCAGGTAGTGTCCTTTGCCTGGCACCACTATTTTGAAAGTGGGTGACTTTGGGAGAGACAGAAATGAACCAGTGAGGGAAGACAGTATAGTTTTCTCAGCTGGCCTGATCAGAAATGGACACTGACGGAGTTGATGACCTATCAGGAGGAATTTAGGATTTGTGAACAATGCAGTTTGAGTACTTTTCAGATGTTTATTTTTTTTTCTGCTTACAACAGTAATCCATTTTGGTGTATGTTATTTTTCACTTGGGTCGGGGAGAGGAAGAAAGAGGATCATAAAATGTTTTATTCTACTGTTTTTCACTCTCATATTCCCCATGTCATTAAATAAACACTTTTTTTTCAGTTTGCAGAAGTTTTGACATTTTAATTAAGCTGTTTGCTTAAGCATAACTGTTCATTGAATATTTTCTGATTCTGTTTTCCAGCTTATCATTTTCTCATTTGAATATTTCCTTGTGTATAAGCACAGTTTATGTACTCCATGTATAGTAGAGTTTTTTAGAAGGAGTTTTTGTGGTTCTAAGAAATTTAATGTATTCATAATTATGTTGAATTTTAGGCTTTTTTTATGTGAGTGGGGAAAACCCACCAAAATTTATGTTATAGAATTGGTATGTTCCAAAACCACCTTATCTTTTTCTTACATACTAATCATATTATTCACTAAGTTAAATTCTGGATAGATTAAGATTAAATACATGAAAACCTAAAATATAAATTAGCCGGAAGAAAATATATTTTTGACATAGAAAGTACTAAAATTAAAAATTGGAGGAAAGAACTTTCTAAGCATACATAAAGATATAACATGAGAAGTTGACTGATTTAATTACAGAAAGATCTAAAACTCTGTCTGTCAAAAAAGTGTTGTACATAAAATTAAAAACATCGCAGCCAGGATTAGTGGATGAACCTGAATATCCTTACTTATTTTTTTGAAAGGAATTTGTTATTAACCTCCCACAAAAAGAAATCTCCAGGTACAGATGATTTCACTGTGGAATTCTACCTAATGTTTAAAGAAGGAATAATACCAGTTCTATTTAATATCCTCCAGAAAATACAAGTATAGGAAATACTTCAGAACTATTTTTATGAGGCTAGCAATACCCTCTACCCAAACTGGGCACAGACATTATAGGAAAAAAACAAAAATGAAAAACTACTCTTAACCAATACCTTTCATGCATGTAAACAAAAAATCCTCAGTAAGACATATAGCAATACATAAAAAAAGAATAATATATCTTGAACAAAAGAGATTTTTCCCTTAAGATTATCAGTCTGGTTCAGTATTCAAACTTCAGTCAATATACTTTACCATATTAACAGGCTAAAACCGAAAAGCACATAGTATCTATCAACTGATGCAGAAAAAGCATTAGACAAAATTTAACATCCATCATACAAGAGAACTTCCTTAATCTGATAAGGCATATAGAGAAATCCTACCACTAAGATCATGCTTATGATAAGAGACCATGCTTTTCCCATAGATCAGAACAAGACAAGGATGTCTACTGTAACTACTCTTATTCAATATAGTACTAGAAATCTTAGATAAGGCAATATGGTGAGAAATTTAGTACTAAAGAAACAAAATACATAGAGCTTAGGAAGAAATAAAGTGGTCCCTATTTAAAGACCATGTGATTGTCCCTGTGGAAAATTTCAAAGAATCTACAAAATTCTTAGAATTAATAGGTAAATTTAAGCTTAGCAATGTCACAGAATAGAAGGCCAATGCACAAAAATTAGCTATATTTCTATATAGTAACAATGCAAACCTAGAAACAAAATGTTTTAGAAGTACCACTTAGAATAGTTCTCTGCCACCAAATGAAATATTTAGGTATAAATCTGCCAAAAATTATACAGAATTTGTGAGCTATAAACTATAAAAGTCTTGATGAAAGAAATCAGAGCCAACCTGAATAAATGGAAAGACATACTATGTGTGGATTAGAAGACTTATAAAGATGTAAATTTTTCTGTGATTACAGTAAAAATCCCAGCAGGAATTTTTATAAATATAGAGATGATGATGTTAAAATTGATATGAAAAAGTAAAAACTAAGATAGCTAAAAAGATTTTGAAAATTAAGATTAAAGTTAGAGGAAGAATAGTATCTGATTTTGGGATTTCCTATAATGCAACGGCAATCAAGAGGGTGTGATATTGATAAAGGGGAAGACACAGACTAGTATCATTACAGCATAATAAAAAGTCCCAATTTAAACCTATAAAATATGGTGAATTTTTGACAAAGATGTAAAAGAAATTCAATATGGAAGGGATAATGTTTGCAACAAGTTGTATTAAGACAATTGAATATCCACATGCCAAAAAATTTAATTTAGCCCCTTCACTTGTACCATACACAAACATTAACTCGTAATGGCTCATTGTCCTAAATATGAGAGCTAGAATTTACATTTACATAGAAAACAGGGTGGGGGAAGCAAACTGCATAAAAATAAACACAAATGGCATATAATCATATGAAAAAGTTTTAATCAAGAAATAAATAATAGCATAGATGCTGTGTTTCTCCTGTTGTATTTTCGGAATTTTAAAAAATGGTAACATCTAGGATTGATGATAGCAGTTTGATACAAACTCTCTGGAGAAAAACTGGAAAACTACATGCATGTGCAAGGGATACCTGGAAGGCCAGTGGAAAGTATCAACCAAGTGAAATTTGAAATGTGCCTGGTCTTTGCAGTGCATTGCTCATATAGATCAACTGATGGGATAGAAGACATACAGGTTGGAGGTATTTGAGCACAACCTCTGCCAAAGTCATTGACTCAATGTTTAACCATGCAGACACAGGGGTAGCCTCCAGAAATCCAAACTAAAAATAATAATAAGCATTAAAACCTTAAGAAAGACTTCTAGTTTCTGGTCTGGCCTATAAGGAGCTTGGAAATCATCACTATGTCCTAACAAGTAAAAAGCAAACTGAAAAATTAGGAACTTTTCTTAGATCTGTTAGGCTTCCCCTTGGAGAAACAGGCACATGTGCAGAATCACAAAGAACAAAAGTAGAAACCGATCTGCACAGGGACTAGTACCAGATTAGAAGAATCTGAACAGTAAATAGAGAGTTGTTTGAAGCTCAGCATGGACAAGTCTGAGATTTAAAAATTCCAGGGAGCCAGGCGCCATGGTGCACGCCTGTAATCCCAGCAACTTGGGAGGCTGAGGTAGGAGGATCGCGAGTTCAAAACCAACCTCAGCAACTTAGCGAGGTGCTAAGCAACTCAGTGAGACCCTGTCTCTAAATAAAATACAAAATAGGGCTGGGGATGTGGCTCAGTGGCCGAGTGCCCCTGAGTTCAATCCCTGGTTCCAAAAAATAAAATAAAAATTCCAGGGAGAGCCAGTAATAGTGGCACCCTGCACCTTTTGTTTGGTCTCTAGGAACTTGACTAGATTTTCAAAGTTAATGTTGGAGAAAACCTCTCATGCTTCTAGCAGGAGGAAAGAAAAAGTAACCATTAGGAAATATGCCAGAGTATTCTTCGACCAGTTCTCCGTAAAAACTGTTTTTTAACATGAAGTCCTAAACTATTGGATTTTTTCAGAGCCTACTGAACTTGGGAAAGGAAAACACTCAACTCCAGCCCCTTCTAGCCTTCTGCATTGGGGAAGGAAATACTACTATCAACTTATCCATCCTATCCTACCTAGAAGGAGTAATGATAAGTGCTATGAAATTTACAGTCTAGAGGTATAGGCTCATTAAAAGACCAAGACCTAATTATAGGACTATGGAATGACTTCTTCTCACTTCATGAATTACCACCACAATGCTCAAGGCCTGTTTTACTGCAGTTCCTCTTACACAGTACATCATGTCTTGCTATCAAGAAAAAAAATTACAAGGCACACTGAGTTGGTCTTTTATTACTATGACCAAAATACCTGATAAGAACAACCTAAAGGAACTGGATTTATGGCTCAGTGGCTCAGTGGCAGTGTACTTGCCTAGCATGTGTGAGGAACTGGGTTTGATCTTTAGCAACACATAAAAAAATAAATAAATAAAATGAAGGTATTGTGTTCATCTGCAACTAAACAAATATATTTATATATGCACACATACACACATGTGTATATATACGTATGTGTATATATATACATATGTACATATATAATATATATATGTATATATATGAAGAATAACTTAAAGGAGGAAAAGTTTAGTTTGGACCCACAGTTTCAAGGTTCAGTCCATGAATGGACAGTTTCATTGCTCTGGGCCTGAGGCAAGGAAGAACATCATGGTAGAAGGGCATGGAGGAGAAACACTTCTCAGATTGCCAACTAGGAAGCAGAGAGGGGGAGGAGCCAAGGACAAAATATATAATTCCCAAGAAATTCCCTCAGTATCACACTTCCTGAAGTCATACCCTGCCTGCCTACAGTTAGCAACTACTTAGTCCATTCACATTATAAACCCATCAAATGGATTAATCCACTGGTTAAGTTACATTTCTTAATCTACCTTCACCTTTGACCATTCCTGCATTGTCTGGCATGACCTCTTGGGAGACACCTCATATTCAAACCCATAACATACCCTTAAAGTCAAGAAAACAACATTGGAAAAAACAGAGCAAACTGAACCAATCTTGGATATGGCAGGTATGTTTGGAATTATCAGACCAGAATTTAAAAGAACTATGACTAATATTTTATAGCCTACAAAGAATAGACATCATGCAAGAATAGATGAACAATGTAAGTGATTGAAATACTTAGAATAATAATTTTTAAAAAAACTAGTAGGTGTAGTGATGTACATTTATAATCCCAATGACTCAAGAGGCTGAGGCGGATGGATCACAAGTTCAAGGCCAACCTCAGCAACTTAGCAAGAATTTGTCTCAAAATATAAAATGAAAGGAATGGTGCTATATCTCAGTGGTAGAGTACCCTTGTGTTCAATCCCCAGTGCCAAAAAACAACAACAAAAAGCAAACAAAAACAAAACCATTAGGTAGTTGTTAGAACACTAGCAAAAACAAAGAATGACCTTGATGAACTCATTAACTGACAACATAACTCTGAAATTGAGAATATCTCAATAAAGACTTCAGAAACTGAAAAGCAAAGAGAAAAAAAAAACAGAACACAATATTCTAGACTTGTGGAACAATCATAAGTAGTTATAGCATTGTATGATGGGAATACCAGAAGAAGAGAAGATAGATAACAGAAGAAATTTTTGAAGAAAATGTTGAGAATTTCCCCCCAAATTAATGTCAGACACCAAACTGCAGACCTGGAAGATCAGAAAACATCAACCAAGATAAATGCCAAAATAAAAACACAAACAATCCCCGGCCTATACTTAGTCATATCATATTCAAACTGCAGAAAATGAAACATAAAATCAAAAGAAGCCAGAGGTGGCAATACACCTTGCCTATAGAGGAGCAAAAATAAGAATCACATCTAGCTTCCCCAAACCATACAATCAAAAATAATATAGTGAAGTATTTCATTTTGAGAGAGAGAAAAAAACCCACCAACTTAGAATTCTGGACCCTAAAAAGTTAACTTTCCAAAGTGAATAAGAAATAATGAGTTTGACAAACTAAAATTGAAGGAATTTGTTACTAGTGGACCTGCCTTGCAAGAAATGTTAAGTTTCTCAGAGAGAAGGAAAATTATATAGGTCAGGATCTCATATGTATACAAGGAAAGACAGAACAGTGAGAATAAATAAGGGATAGTAAAATAAAAAGTATTTTTCTTATTCTTAACAGATAAGTTTGTTCAAAATCATAGCAACAACGTATTATAGGTAAAATGAATTACAACAATCAAAGAGGGACTGGAGGAATGGAATAGCATTATTCTGTTTTTAATAAGGAACTCTACCCATAAATTGTATTATTTGAACGTGAACTTGGACTAGTTGTAAATGTATATTGAAAACTCTGGAGCAGCCACTGAAAAGAGTGAAAAACAAACAAGTATAATTTATATCCTAAAAGAAAGAAAATGGAATCATATAAAATGTTCAATCAAGCCACAAGGTAAAAAGAATGAAAGAAAATACTGGAAACAGAACAAGTACAACAAAATAGAAAACAATAATGAGATGGAAGATGCTGATCCAACTATATTAATAATTATTTTAAGCATCAGTGGTTTAGGACTGAAGATATAGCTCAGTGGCAGAGCATTTACTCCACATGCCTGAGACCCTGGGTTCAATCTTCTGCACTGAAACAAATAGTCTAAATAAACTAACATAAAGGCAAAATTTTTAATATTCAGTCAAAGGCAAGACCCAAATATGTGCTTTCTATAAGAAACACTTTAAGTAGATTTAAACAATAAATTTAAAGTAAGTGGATAAAGAGATATATCCCTTGTTAACATTAATCAAAATAAGACAAAAGTGGCTGTACTAGTATCAGAAAGCAGATTTCGAACAAGGAAAGCTTTTAGGGATAAAGAGAGACACTATATAAAAATAAAGGGGTCAGTTCTCCAAGAAGATAATCCTTAACATGTAGGTAACTAACAACAGAATGTCAAAATGCAAGAGACAAAACTGATAAAACTAACAAGGAAAAATAGATGATTTCACTATTATAGTTAGAGACTTCCACGCCCTTCTATCAGAACTGGACAAAGGCATTGCTTCTTGGCCTTTTGGCCAAGATCAAGTGTAGAAATGAAATATCCAGCTGACAAAAATATCAGTAAGAGCAATAGTTAAACTCATTGACATCATCAGTCAACTGTATGTAATTGACATTTATTGACTGTATTCAAGGAATAGCAGAATACACATCATTTTCAAGCCTTCATGAACATTCATCAACATAGACCACATTCTGGGTCTTAATAAATTTATAAGAATAGAAATCATATAATCTCTATTCTCAGACCACAATGGAATTTAACAATAAATCACAGAAAATTGAAAACTGCCCCAGATATTTGGAGAATAAACAACACATTTCTAAGTAATGCATAGGTGGAAGAAGAAATCTCAAGAGAAATTTTAAAATATTTTGAGTTAATATTTTTTTAAAATGAGAACCTCATCAAAATTTGTGGAATGCAGCAAAAGTGGTGCTAAGAATAAAATTTATAGCATTGAATTATTTGAAAAGAAAAAGATCTAAAATCAATAATGGGACCTACTGGGATGTCATTAGATTATGGTGGGCATTGCCCTTGGAAGAAATTAGTTATTTTGGGACCCTGGTTAGTCCTCACAAGAGGGTTGTTGTAAAAGAGCAGAGATTGGCCCTTCCCTGTTCTTTGGCTTTCTATCTCACCAGGTGATCTCTCCCTCTCTGTTCCCACCATAATATGATGGAGCCAGAGGGCCTTTGTCAGAGCCAGTGCCATGTTGTTTGGATTTTCAGCCTTCAAAACTGAGAGCTAAATAAACCTCTTTTCTTTATAAAGTAAAAAAGACCAATACATCTACAAAAACCCTACAACTAACATCTTTATTCTTAATGGAGAGAAACTAGAAGCTTTTTTCACTAAAATCAGGAACAAGACAAGGATATATCCTCTCACTACTCCTTTGTTACATCACACTAGAAGTCCTAGCTAATGCAAAAAGATAATAAAGGAAATAAAAGAAATATTCTTTAATAAGGAATAAATAAAACTTTTGTTTGCAGATGACATGATTGCCTAGTTGGAAAATCTGGAAGAATCAACAACAACAATAGAAGACCTGGAACAAATTAATGATTATAGAAAGTATATTATAGAAAGTACATATTTAATGTATAAATTTCAATTGCTATTCTATATATCAGTAATGAACAAGTGAAATTTGAAATTAAAAACATAGTATCATTTACATTAGCATCCTGAAAAAGTAATTAGGTATAAAAATCTAACAAAATGTGTACAAAATATATGAGAATTATCAAATCTGATGAAAGAAATCTAAGAATTAAATGAACAGATATTTCATGTTCATGGGTAAGAAGATGTAAGGTTGTCAAGATGTCAATTATTCCCAACTTGATCTGCAGATTCAATTCAACACCATTCAAAATCCCAGCAAATTATTTTTGGATCTTGCAAACATTGTTCATATGGAGAGACAAAGACCCAGAATAATCAAAGTAATGCTGGAAGACTGACCCTCCCTGACTTCAAAACTTATTACAAAGCTACAGTAATCAAGGCAATGTTGTATTGGAAAATATTTCCCATTGTTTCTGTACATTTTCTAGATTGATCACATAAACATTTACTATTGTTTTGGATAAAAGACAATGTTAAAAACAATTTTTAGTAACAACTGTATACTTAAAGTATTTTAAAATTATAACTCCCTCACTTTACATACTACCACCCCATACAAACCAGGAACCTCAATAAATAGTGATCTCTGTGTCAGAGTTTTAGTTTAAAATACTGTCTTGCAGTACACTTGGGAGTTTCATGTGGTAGCTACTTTAGTTCTTAGGATAGTAAGAATATTCAGATAGAACTTTCTTTTTCTACATTAAATTAATGTATTGCATCATGAAAATCATCTGAAGCCATCAAATTGTGGCATCAGGGTCTTTTTAAGGGTCTGTGTGAGACCTGAGATGAAAGCAGGCATGAACTTTAAGCATAAATATGTTGGTTGCACCAAAGCTGGTATTAGACACTTCTGAAGGCTAGCACTTGTCTCCATTTTTTCCAGATGCTGTGGAGACATATTTTATAAAAAGTATCAGTGCATATCAAGCAACACTGGGCTCAGATGATTATGAAACATTGACCACCATTGAAGAATTTTGCAAATGGCTTGTTGAAAATGGGGATAAACAGGTAAACATAATCAACTTATAAACATAATTGCTAGTTTATTTATTATATTTGGACACTTTTTTCATCTCAATTCAAACTGGAGCTCAGAAAAGTCTTGGGTGAAACTGGGAATAAAACATAACAGCTGGTGCTAGATGGGATATTAGTATTTTTCTTGTATCTTGACACAAAATGTCCTTCAAATCCAGAACATATATAAGCTCCAGCTTTATAAATTTAATATTTTAAGTCATAATTGGCTTCTATATTTGGATCTACCTGCCAATATTTTCTGTCATTGTGGTATTTCCCTCAGCCTGACCTTCAGCTCTTATTAGCCACAATTTTGTTTTCACATTTAAATATATTATAGAATATTCTTTGGACTGCTGACTTTTTTTTAATAAATCCCACGAATCTAAGTTATTGCTCAAAAACTTATGACCTAAGCTTTTGTATTCAGTATAGCAACAACTTAGTGAATAACTTTGTCTGTAATGAAATCCCACATAACTTTGATCTGACCAAACCAATTTTGTACTTCCTTGGGCAAATGAGAAACATGGATAAATTTGACATCGTCAAATTTAAAAGAAGGGTTATAGGTATATGAAAAGTCAGAATTTATTTCTAGGAAGGAAGAAAACTTCTTTCTATCACATCGTAATATTTTTAAATAAGTGATCACATTTTATTTTTTCCTATTTTAACTATTGCTTGTCAAAGAGAAATCTTAATGTAATTTGCAATTTTTGGGGGGGTCATATTTTCTGTTGAGTCAGAAGATTACCATGTGATACCAGTGCCATAGATTGAGCTCATGTTTAATTTTACTCTCAAAGAGATGAAAACATTTTGTCAGAATTGCAGAGTCTATATTTGTTATGTTCTGATGGGATGATTGTCTTGATTTGTTTCTGATAAAACACCACTATCAATTCCTGATGGCCTTCTGCTTCTAATCAAATGCTTCCTAGTGTACCAAGCTCCTGAACAAAGACATAAAAGGTGGCTCTGAATCTAAACCATATTCAGGACTATGAACAGTAGTCTTTACCACCAAAAAGCAAACTCCACAAGGGCAAGAAATTTTGTCTCTTTTTAACTACAGTATACTCGTGCCTGAAAGTTGCTGGAACATGGCAGGTGCTCAATAATAATATAATTTAATTGCTGATATTTATAGCACATTTTATATTTTTAAAAGGAGCTCTTTCCCTATATGCCTATTCTCAAGGAACAAAACAGAAAGTAAGATAGTTTGGGAATTGTGTTCCCATGGAATATAGGTTTTTCCTTAGTAAATAGAGGTTTAACTTGCCAATGATTAAAAAAAAGTCTCCATTTGACTAGAACCATTATCTTCCAGCAAATCATCAAAATGATAAATGCAAAGAGAAAAGAACAGAGATAACTACTGTATGTTCTCTGGGCTTTAAAAAAGAAAACACTAAGTTGTTCCAACTGGGCATGGTGGCTCATGACTATAATCCCAGTGACTTACGAGGCTGAGACAGAAAGATGATGGTTTTGAGGCCAGCCCAGGCAACTTAGAAAGACCCTGTCTCAAAATAAAGTAAAAAGAGCTGAGGGTATAGCTCAGTGGTAGAGTGGTTTTCTAGTATGCATGATGCCCTGGGTTCAATCCTCACTACGGCAACAAGCAAAATAATAGCAGCAACAAAAAGAGAACGTGTACTTTTTCCTTTGGCTACATACATGCAAATCAGAAGATGATGATATAAAGATTAACATGCAAAAATCAGTCAATGTAATACACCCAACTTAGCAAAGGATAAAAATTACACGATAATCACCAAAATAAAGAAAAAAAATTGACAAAATTCAATAACTTTTTATGATAAATCAGTCAACAAACAAGAAATAAATGGAAATTATCTCAATAAAGGTCATATATGAAAGACCTGCAGCTAATATCATACTAAGTGGTGAAAAACTGAAAACATCCTCTAAAATTGGGAACAAAATGAGGATGTCCATTTTCACCACTTCTTTTCAATTTTATACTGAAAGTACTAGCCAAAGCAATTAGACAAGAAAAAGAAACATGAAGCATTCAAATTGGAAAGGAATAAGTAGAATTTTTGTTTGCAGAATTATATAGTGTTATATTTAAAAACCCTAAAGATTACACACACAGACACACACACACACACACAAATGTTAGAAATGATAAGTTCAGCTGAGTTGCCTGAGACAAACATACAGAAATAAGTTGTATATTTCTACACTAATAATAAACAATCTGAAAAGGAAGTAAGAAAACAATCTAATTTATAATAGCATCAAAAACAATGAAATACTTAGAATTTAATAAACTTAACCAAGAAGGTAAAATACTTAAACACTGGGAAAAAAAGAATGAAATTATAAATTCATGTTTTCTTTCTCTAAAAATGCAAAGATTATAAAGCTCTGAGATTCCTAAATTATTGACAGTGTTTCCTGAAAGCAATAATTGATGCTTTTTAAAAAATAGTTGTTCAGCATATAGAGGATAATGGTTCCACTTTCAACTTAGTTCTGAAGAAATGTTCTATTTATACATGCCAAAATAGAAATAATATAGGCAGTGAAATGTACAATTCTTGAAGGTACAATGAAAACTAAACCTCTTTATCCTCTCTATGGAAAGCACATTGGAAGGCAAATACGTACAAGCAATATGATGAATATTTTCCAAGTTATACTGAATTTTTTTGCTATATTGTAAGTAGTTAAGAGTCAACATTAATTGTTCTGGTTAGGGTTTCAAGGACTATGTTGAATATGAGTGGTGAAGTGCCAAGGTCCAGCCTAGCAGGGGTCGTGGCACAGCTTGGTGAAGGGAAGGTGTCGGCGACGAGAATAAAGCGACACAGACTCAAAGATCTGAGGCTTAGTTTTAAGTTTACTGCTTCACAGCTAAAATGGTAAAACAGCACTACTCCTGTTTCACACAGGACCTATATATATCAATACATTCAGCTTGAGTACATTCTTTTGAGGTTACATGGGGGGGTGGTACAAACTCTAAGGGAATGTGATTGACATAAGTATAATCAAAACAAATCAAATCCTACCTTTCTAAACAAAACATCACTAAACCATTAACTGGTTCTGGTTTTTGTCTTACTAGGAACAATAAAAGTCGAGGCCATCCTCATAAACTATATAGGTTTTGACACGTCATGGTGTAAAGTTACGTCAAGGATAAGGAACAGTTGTACTTAGACATCTCTGGGAGGCTGAAGCATAAATACCTTTTGACCTGTCTATAGTATATAAAGTGGAACTTCCTTCTGCTAATAGTTAATTGACACCCAAGATATAGCTTCCCATTAATCTTATATGCAATCCACTGAGGTCCCTGAACTGTGAAAACAGTTTCCCTAAGAGGGGAGCACATCCTGGTTTGGGTTAAAGCAGACAGGCAGTCTGGCTGCGTTAAGCTAACTGAGAGCAGTGGACAATAACTCTTATTGATCTGACCCACAACATTTTTTCTGTGTGCTTAAGGTAATATTAATATGAGATCAATTAACTTGAGTGGTGTTATTTTTATGTTCCAAATCACTTAATGTCTGATTATCTACTGAAATCTTTACCAATACCAATAAGAAATAACACAAAAACAAGAAAGAGCATGCCACGTCCACATTTCCCAGAAGATTAGACCGTGCAAGAATCTTCATTATTCCCAGTGGACTGTGTCAAGCACTGAGGGGAATAGTGGTGGGTGGGCATGGCAGTGAAGGAGGGCATTCCTGTCTTATTCCAGTTTTTAGAGGGAATACTTTCAGTTTTTCTCCATTTAGAATGATGTTGGCCCTGGGTTTAGCATATATAGCTCTATATATGTATGTTAAAATGCACCTACTGTCAGGTATATCTAGAAAGAACAAATATGTTTTTAAAAAATTAATGTTATAGCCTTCCAGGGGAGGAAAAAAAGAGAGAGCACTAGACTTCAAGCAGCTAGTTCAGACTAGCTGGTCTGAACTTACGGGGCTGGGGTTGTAGCTCAGTGGTAGAGCACTTGCCTAGCATGTGTGAGCGTTCAATTCTCAGCACCACGTACAAACAAATAATAAATAAAATGGAGGTAGTGTGTTCATCTACAACTAAAAATTTTTAAAACATCAATGTTATGAAATATAAAAATTGCAGAAGATTGGGAATTACAAAAACTAGATGCAATATAAGTTTCTTGATTAATTAGTAGGTTTTTAAAAGTTATTGGGACAATTGGAAAATTTGCACTGGAGTATATATTAAGCTAATAGTATGGTACCAATGTAAAATTTATTGAATGATAATGTAGTTAAATAGGAGAATGTTCTAGGAAGACATTGCTTAAGTATTTATGGGGAAAGCATATTGATGACTACAACTTATTTTCAACAAAAATATGTGTATATATGTATATATTCACCTTTCTGTGTGTGTGTATATGTTTTATGTGCTTGTGTGTATTTGAGAGAAAAAGAGCACAATAAAGCAAATGTGGAGAAATGGTAATCATTTATGACTCTAGATGAAAATTTCATGAGTACTTGACATATCATTTTTTAACTTATCTAAATGTCTGAAATTTCTTGAAAGAATGAGCGCTGTGGAATTTGGAATTCAGACTGTGGTGTTTGATGTGATCTTGGGCAAGAATCTTAGCTTTTATTAGTCCTCATTACCTCATCTCTAAAATGAGTATAATAATGGTTTGATCACATTGGATTGCCATGAAAATTAAATAATGTTACACCATGAGTTAACTACTTTTAGTCATAAGCTTGGAACTTTAACACATAGAAACAAATTGTTCAGATGACACATCATAACCAACTGGTCCTGGTGGGTCCTGTCACTGTGGGATAGAATGTCTCCTTCACAGAGCTCATGGCATAGAAATGGCAGGCTCTTTCTAAATTGGCAGGCTGATTTTTTTTTTAATTTTATCCCCTAGGAGGCTTACAAACTGCTAAAGGCTTCACTGAAGTCCCAGATCATTAACTATGGAAACTGTAGCAAAAAGGTGGCAGAAACTTTGTATAACTTGGGCAGGATCTGCTTTGCCAATGGAGAGCTCAGAAAGGCAATTCAGCTGCTAAGGAAGGTGAGCCAAGGAAGGTGAACTTCGCCTGGGTTTGTTGCATTTTATCCTGGGCTTATCAGCAGAATTGAGAGTGATGTGTATATATGTATGTATATCCATTCCCATCCTTTCCCTTCCCTTTCAGGGTGTATAACCAATCAAAATGCTAAGAGAACAAAGGTGAGAGACTTGGTAAGAATAGATAGGGATGCCTCTATGTAACACCTAGGTTTGCCCAAAGTCAGAGAAGTCTGTAAAGATCAACTGACACTCAAGAGAGCAGAGGAAGTCATAGGCAATCCACACATTACATTAGTTAATCTCAGGTCTGGGTAAATTGTTATCTCATTTTGGCTTAGCTTAATGTAAATGGAAAATCAAATAATGGGAGAAAGGGAACTCATTTGAAGATTCAGAGAAAAAGAAAACCTTGTGAAAATGCTAATGGGTAGTGTTTGGAAATTGCTCTTGAAACTAAAAAGGGAGAAAGAGCCCCACATTTAAATGCTTTGAGGAGATCCTTTTGGCAGACAGACTATAGGATAAAGAGGGTCACACGTGTTTTCTAGTGATATTTTTGCTGACTTTCTTTGGGACAGTTTGAGTTCCATAGAAAAGGTGTCAAAGTTAAATGTAGTAGAGTAGGAATAAGAAGGTAAATATTAAAATGTTAAAATCTTGTGAGGGATTAGTTTTAATTGACAGCAATAAACTGCACATCTTAGAAGTGTACAATCTGAACTATTCTGACATCTCTCTGCACCTTGTGAAGCCATTGCTATGATCAAGACAATGAATATAGCAGTCACCCCCAGTATTACATCATGCCCTGTGTAATTCATCAATTCTACCCCTTCCCCTAGGACAGCCCCCCCTCCCCGGCAACAAATGTTCTGCCTTTCTCACTATAGATATATTTACATTTTCTAGAATGTTATGCAAATGAAATCAGACAGTTTATACTTTTTTATGATTCTTTTACCCAGCACAATTATTTTCAGATTCATCAATGTTAATGGTGTGTAACACCTGTACTATTATCATGTACCTTTGACAAGAATCTGTTTGTGGGTGTTTATTTCTGGAGCTCCTCTTCTGTTCCATTTATCTGTCCTTATGCTAATACATGCTGTCTTGAATACTGTAGCTTTAAAACAAACCTTGAAATCAGGTATTGTCTTCTAGGTGTTCTTTTTAAAAGTTGTTGATGATATTCTGGGTTTTTTGCATTTTCAGAGGAATTTTAGAAACAACATTATTAATTTCTATGAAAAATACACACTAGGATTTTGATTGGGATTGCATAGAATACATAGGTTTGTAGAGAATTGACAGTTAACAGAATTTTGTCATCTTACACATGAACATGTTGTGTCTCTCCATTTATATTAGTCATCTTAAATTTCTTTAAGTACTTTGTAGTTTTTAATGTACAGGTCTTATGCATCTTTCCTCAGATTTATCATTAATATTTTGTGTTTTTATGCTATTATAAATTGTCATATTTAAATTCTTCTTTCTGATTGCCTGTTCTGGTATATAGAAATACACTTGATTTTTTTTTGTATAATGACCTGTGTTCCATGACCTTGCTAAACTTTGCTAATCTTGTTAGACTTAGTAGCTGTTTTGTAGATTCCATCAGATTTTCTACATAGATGATCATGTCATCTGTGAATAGATACAGTTCTGCAGCTTTTATTCCAACCTGAATGCCTTTTCTTTCTTTTCCTTATTTTGTTGTACTGACTGGAATAACTAATGCAATATTGAATAGAAGTGGGGAGAACAGGTACCCTTGTCTAACTCCTCATATCATGGGGAAAGAATTTTGTTTTCAACAGTAGGTGTGATATTAGCTGTAGATTTTTTCATAAGTATTTTATTAGATTGAAGAAGTTTCCTTCTCTTTCTGATTGGCTGAGAGTTTTTAAATCAGGAATGGACTAGATATTATAAATTTTTTTTTACCTGTTGAGATAATCTATGAGTTTTCTTTTTGAATAGCTTCTACTTCTGGGTCTTCAATTTACTAATTTTCTTATCCAATGGAAAACCCACTATTAATCCCATGCAAAGTATTTTTTTCTATCAGATACTGTATTTTACAATACAGTAAATTTTGATTTGAGTTTCTATATTCTTTTCATGTCCCTGCTTAACTTTTTAAATATATGGAATGCACTTAGAATAATCATTTTAGTGTACTTCTGTACTAGTTCTGACACAATTGTCAGTACTGGGTTAGTTTTAATTGGTTGCTTTTTCTCACTATTGGTCTCCCTATTCTTTTCTTTTTTGTATACCTAGTAATCTTTGGATTCCAGACATCATATATTTTATCTTGTCAGTTGTTGAATATTTTTGTATTCTTATAAGTATTTTTGAACTTCATTGTCTAGAATGAAGTTGTTTCCAATAAATTACTTGGAAACAGTTTGGTCCTTTCATATCTTGCATTTAATTTTAAGACTTGTTAGATGGGACTGGAGCACAATTTAGTCAAAGGCTAATAATGATCCCTCATTACTAAGGCAGGAGCCTTTCGGCTACCCAATCCAAAGAACATGGAGGTTTGTCCATGAATTGTCTTGGACAAGGAGGTTTTCCTATTTATCTGGTAAGTACAGACACTAACCTATCCTAAATAAGTGCCAGGCAGGACTCCTGTCCCTTCAGATGATTTTTCCCTCTCTTTGAGGAGTGTGCCAATTAGTTCTTTGCTTAATACTTACGGGGAACCACTGTAGATATCCTTGGTTCCTTTTCTATGCAGTATCTCCTAAAAGTCTTCTGGGATTCTCAGCTTCATCAGGGAGTCTGGTGCATTTTGGTCTCTTCCCCGTATTATGCCCAGAAACAGTCAAAACAGTAATCTGGGACAATCATAGGGTTAACCTCACATGCTTTCCCTTTCTTAGGGATCATGACCCTTTTTTGCCTGATGTCTGGTATTTTAAAAATTCATGCATTTTTGTCCACTTTTTCCTTTTTTGATTGCTTCAGGTATAGAGTAAATCTGGTCCCTACCATTCCATGTAGGCTAGAAACAAAGTTCAGCAATAAAATTTAAAATGGATAACACCTAAACGAAAAGTTATGCAGCATGAAAAAACAAGGGCAGCTTTGGGATGCATGCATAACTCTCATTTCATTTAATTTCTATCCATTTAGTCACAGCTGTGTGGAAAATTCTGATGTAAACCACTACTGTAGCCATATTTTAAGTAGGGATGCTATCAGTTTGGGACTGCTACTTTGGTTATCTGCAGCCACATTTGGTAGAGGTAAATTGAAGTATGCATGCAGCATGAGTGTTATAGAAGGTAACTAAAGAGGCTTCAATCCCTACTCCTTTTTCTACTTGGTAGGGAACCAATGACATGTAGTGTAAGCATTCGAAATTTAAACCTGTGACATTCCAGTTCCTCTGGTCCTCTTCTGAGTTTAGTTTGCATCTTATTCTCTTTAACCTATTATGTTTCTCACTTCACATACAGTGTCTGATGATTCAAATTCTTGTATATGGAAGTGAGCATAATAAAAGCAAACAGACAAAAGGCCTCCTTATCCAACTGCAGAGGTAAGTTCTATCCCTGGGCATCAACCAGGTCATCAGTGTGAATATACAGGTAGCCAAGGCCTCTTGCTCTTCAACCAGTTTTTTAGTCAGCTTCTTCTCTGCTTGTGACTGAAAGACCTGACAAGAACAATTTTAAGGAGGAAAAGTTTATTTGGGGCTTATGGTTTCAGAGGTCCCAGTCCACCTCCATTCAGAGGTGAGGCAGAACATCACAGTGGAAGAGAAAAGCAGGTCAGGACATGACCACCAAGAAGAAGGGAGACTTTCCTCATCACAACAATATTATACCCAAAGGTATGCCCCAATGACCCAGCTCCTTCAGCTATATTCTACCTGCCTACAGGTACCACCAGCTAATCTCTATCACAGGATTGATGCACTGATTAGTTTAAGGTTTTGATCATCCAATCATTTCACCTCTAAGCTTTTTTGCATTATCTCACACATAAGCTTTTGGGGGGGAAAACCTAATATTGAAACCATACAATCAGGTAGTGGTGATTCACCTCTGTCATTATTACTACTAAGACAAAATTATACCTCTGCTATAGATTTAGCTAAATCCTATACTGAGGGTAACCGACTGATTTCTTGTATTCTCTTAGAACACAGTATTGTAGCTAGGCACAGTGGTGTACACCTGTAATCCCAGTGACTTAGGAGGCTGAGGCAGAAGATCACAAGTTTGAGGTCAGCCTCAGAAACTTAGCAAGAACCCTGTCTCAAGACAAAAGGGCTAGGGTTGTAGCTCTATGGTAAAGTGTACCTCAATTTAATATCTAGTAGTAAAAGTAAACAAACAAAACACACACACAAGTTTATAGGTTTCTGCTACAGTAATATTTGTTATTTATAATATTCCTTTCAATGCCAAGCATTATAGCCAAATCCTGCAAGTTAAGGTCTCTGTTGATGCAGTGTGAATAGATATGATATGGATTTATACAAAGTCAATTATATTTCTTAATGAATGTACAAAGTCTATGTTCCTAAATATGTGGCATGTTCTTTGGGAATTTACTTACCTCCTAATTCAGTAATGAGAGAACCTCTTCATATTCTTTTCTTGTATGTTTAGATATATGCTGAAGAAAATATTTTGCACAGTCTTGTCCCATTCTTTACCTGTGGTATATTACTGATGTTATTCACCTCTACATGGTGTTGACCTTGAACTGTTCTCTTCTAAGAAAGAAGAGAATTAAAATTTGTTGTATATTTACTAACTCCCCATCTCCCTAATGGAGATAGATCCTATTCATAAAGTATTTTATTTAAGCCTTAAAAAGCTCAATTTGAAAGCTCCCATTTGATAGAAGGGAACCTGATATTCTGTAAAGCAATTTGCCTTAAGCCACTCTGTCTTGGAGATTCAAGGAAGTGCTACCCTTTAGGCCATGTGCTTTTATCTGAGAGCCTCAAAGAAAGAGGGGCATCCTTATTTGGTGAGAGTTAGGACCCTGATTGCCTTTACTACATGGGGCTTACAATCCATCCCTTCTCAGTAGGCTCACCAGGGGGACAAGATGAGCAGGAAGAATACTTTCAGGCCATCTTCTCTGCACCAACGTCAGTCAGAGTCTCATGAAAGGCAGGACCCACAGAAGGCTGTCTCCCTTTTTAAAAAAATCATTAACCAGAGGATGAGATTCTCCAGCTTTCCTCTGTGATGCCAAAGTTAGGAGTATAGAGAGGACCAGCCAAAAGGTAATACAGGGAACTTTGTTCCCTGCCTGTCACTTTCATGAAAGCATATTGTCTGAATAAGTAACCATAAAATATGAATAATTATAATATCAAAGTCCATCTATTTCCCAGATATTGTTTTGTATTAATACATGCTATTTCTGATTGATAAACCACACTGTTGGATAGGCATTTTTTCTGTCTCTCATGATGAAACTGAGACTCAGAATATTTGTGTATCTTGTCACAAATCATCTAACTGGTAAGTATGGTAAGATTTGAATCCAAGTATATCAGATTTCAAAATTGCCCTTCTTTTACTATATAATACGTATTCAGATTTTGATGATGGGCATACATATGGGCTTACCTATTCATCAGGTAAGACTCTAGAACCCATTATACATATGAGTGCTTAGAACAGGGCCTGGCAGGTCTTAAATACTCAATGCTGACATCATAATAATAAAATAACAATAATAACAGTAATTCTCTTTCTGAGATGCTAGAGACAATAAATAGATCAGAATGTTTAAATCAGAGGCTTCTAAGTGTCACCCTATTATTATTTTATATTAAGAGTATTGGTAAGAAATATACACAACTGGAGTCAGACCTGTGATCTTTACCTGCCTCTGCCACATAGGAAGTATGTGACCTTGGGCAAATCACTTAACCTCCTTGAGCCTTGGTTCTCCATCACTAAAATGCAGATATCAGCAAGCTGTATAGAGTTTTTGTGAGTTTTAAATAAAGTCATATCTGTGGCATGCATATTACAGTGCCACTAGAGTATGTGCTCAATAAATGTTAGCATGCACTCTTCCTGCCCCTCATATAACATGCCTTTTGCTTTCATGGCAATAGGTCAAAATATTTGAAATCAGGGATAACAGCCCTGACCTGTGTTATGTGTTTGAGAATTTGAATCTCCAAATATGCCTAAAGTACATTTTGTGCTTTGAAAGCAGTAATAATGAAACTGAAAGAACAGAATGGTAATTTCAGAGAAGAAATGCATAATATTTCCTCAAAATAGGGCAAAAGTTCTGCTTAGCTTGTATTTAAAAAGAGAAACTGCAGGATAGCTGGAGTGAATGTTTTTCCAGTAGCCTGAGATTACTGTTCCTTCCCATCCTTGTTAAATCCATGATTTGACAAAGTCATGGGAGAAGAAATCAGGAGACATTGGTGGACCCTAATTCAGACCCTAGGTAGTGTGAGTTTTTTAGATGCTTGGAGACTAATTCTTATCTCTGTTAAATGATGATGAGACCTAGACCTGCTAAGAAAGTCCATAAAAGGGGAAAAGATGAGTCTTTTGAAGGACTCTTCTGTAGCAGAAGTGGAGTCAGTAAACATTTTTCTTTTCCTGAAACAAGCCCATATCTCATTCCTCAAGAACTGCTGAGCAAAGCCATAGGAGCAGCTGCCAAAGCCCAGATGTCAAGAGGCAGTACAAGAATTGTTCTCTTTGCTTCGGCATCTCACTGGAATAATCAATCCCAGATGTCTTGGAACGCTGCTGGTTTTCCAATGCACTTTCATGTGCTGTTTACCCCACCTCCTCCAGAAACTCAGTTACAACACTCACTGGACTTTCATTGCCAGGAGCCCCAATTCTTGGCTTTTGAAGCCTCTACCAAGAAGTAAAGGCAGAACTGGCCCCTTGAATGGGGGTTAATTCCAAGTCTAAAAGATAGTTGCAAGGGCCGCAAATACGATTTTAATATATAGAAAAGGCATAGAAAATCTCAGATTTGGAAGTAAACTCCAAGGTCATTTAGTCTAAGTTTTACCCAACTCACAAATGTTCTTCAGTTTTAATCATTAATATATTGAGCTTCTTCTAAGAACTAGAAATGCTAATATGTTTAAGACATAGTTCTTTCTGAGAAAATAGATTACAATTTATTGGGTACTAAGTCTTTAATAGAAATGTAAACAAAAAAGGAATAAATTGCGAAGCTAGACAGACAGATGTAAACTGTGTTTTGGTTGAAGGCAGAGGGCAGGACTTCAAAGAAATGCAGCTTATGGTGCAACAGGTGGAAAAGAAGCCAGAGGTGAACGTTCCAAGTAGCATGAAAAAAAGCATGGTGGCATGGAGCTACTTGATATCTCTGAGGACAAGCAGCCTATGTGGTTATAGTTTTAGGCACCTGAGTTGGAACATTCTTCAGATGAGCTTGGAAAGCAAGATTGGGGACAGTTATGGAACTTCTATGTGCTGTGTTAAGGAGTTTAGAATTTATTTAGTAGATAGAAGGCAACTTTCAAAGAGTTTTGAACAGGATATGACATGACCAATTATTAACTCCGACAGCAATGGGAAGGATAGGTGGCAGGTAGGGAGAAGTAGGGAGACCAATTAGAAGGCAGATTCAATAGTCTAAGTGAGAGATATTGAGACCCTTAACTATCTAAAGTCATAGTACAAGGAATGTGTAAAGGACATACTGAGAAACAACTTAGAATCTGTGATGATAGACCCTGGGACCAATAAGATGCAAAGTGTAATGGAAGCAGGAATCAAAGGTGGCTTTGAAGTTTCTAGTTTGGCAACTGGGTGAGTGGCAACATTGTTTAAATGAAATAACATTGGCAAGGGAAGATCATCCTGGAGGATGTCTAGGAGGACTTAGGAAGAGAACAATTTCCATGTTAGATCTGTTGTATTTGAGGTGCTCACACTTGCCAATGTCTAGTAAGCTGTTGGCTATATACACCAGGAGCTCAAGGAGATAGGTTCTGATGATAGGAGGATAGATAAGATAACCCATGGAATATGTGTCTGTGAACTGAGAAGACTTAGGAAAGAACTCTGAAGAACACATATTTATTTTAAAGACAATATACTGTGATAATTTGTTAACAAAGCTTCGGGCTCAAATTGAGCTTTGCCATTAGCACTGAGACTCCCAAAGTCTTATTTTCTTCATCTATAAAAATACAAACACGAGTTCTCAACTGTAAGTGCTCTATATATGCAGGCACACAACTTCTGTGAATGTTAATTATTGTAATAATTATACTTTTCATATTATTTGTGAGTCATGTGGAAAGAAGAACTGGGAAGAAGACTCAGAAAGAGTCCTTAAAATATGGAAGGAAAAATAAATAAATAAATAAAAGGGGAAAATTCATGCCTTTTGAAGGGCAAAGTTTTAATTTTGCTGAAGTTCCAATAGAAAAAGGAAAGAGTCCTTAGACATGTATGAATATGAATGCATCACAAAGAATTCTACTTTTATGTTTATCTATAAAGCACCAATTAATAAAAAATAAATAAATAGAAGGAAGACCTCTAGAGTAGAATAAGGGGAATAGGAGGAAGTGGGGGAGGGGAAGAAGAGAGGCAGTACTGGAGACTGAAATGTAGCAAAGCAAATTCCATGCATGTATGATTATGTCAAAATAAATCCTAATATCACATACAACTATCATGTACTAATAACAGCATTAAAATAGATAAATGAAATAGATTCAGGAAATAATAGAAAGGAAATCAAAAAAGGAGAAAGTTTCAAGGAAGGAGTAATCAATGTCATTGTCACAAAAGACATTAGGGACAGTTCAAAGAAGAGGAACTGTCCAATAAACACAAAAAAAGATTTCCAGTCTCATACAGAATTAACAAATGTAAAACATGAAATAACACTTTAACCTATTATATTTATGGTACTGAAAAATATAGGTGACTCAAACCCAGTTGTCAAAAGTATGAGATCAGCCCTCTCTGTCCTGTATTTATGGGACAGGGGTTATTGATACTACCTTTTTGATGGACATTAGGAAAAGTGAATAGGATATTTAAATACGCATGTCCTGTGACTCTGAAATACTGCTCAGAATCTGTTTTTTTAAATACTTACATCTATGTATGTGTGTGTACATGCTTGCATAGTTTTAGTATGTATGTGTCTGCTTTCCTTGTAGATTTGTTTATAATAATAAAATGGTGGAAAAAACTCAAATGTCCATCAGAGGAAATATGATCTTTCAAAAGCATCAAGTACAGCTTTGAAGAATCATAGAAAAATATTCCAGATATATTGATAGGGATGAACACAGGAAAAGCATTAGTGAGCATTATATAGAATGACTCAAACATATGTAAATATGTAGTTAGTAAAGTGTTATGTCTGGTATATTTGAATATAGAGAACTTTCAACTTCTATGTTATATATTTCTTTTATTTTTTGGAACAAATATGTGTTGTATTTGTGATAAAAAGATGAATTTTTAAAGAGTATAGTATACGTGTCAACTATTAAGACAGTGCAATGTAGTGGTAAAAGAAAGGATTAGGGAATGATGGCCTGGATTATAACCACAGCTCTGTTATTTATTTGCTGTGTGACTTTGGACAAATGACTTCACCTGTCAGTTTTCTCATTCATAAAATGGGAACAGTAACACTTTACAGGATTGTTGTAACTGAGGTAATATCAGTAAAACTTAGATTCCTGGCACATAGTATTTGCTAATTAGAGATGATGCTGATGAATGCAGATGTAGAGAGAAAGATGACAAATAAGAAGCCATTGTAATGGCAAATAGAAAATCATCACTGACATTAGCGTGAGCTGTATTGGTAGGGTGGAAGTTTGAGATTACAGTTTGTCTAGTATTTGATTAAACACTTCATAAGCCATTGCAGTACAGAATATAGAAGTAGGGTCATAGACTAAATTTAGAATTATATCTATGTTTGAATCCAGGCTCCATCACTTTCTATGTGCTTTTGAGAAATTTCCCTAAGTTTCAATTTTCTCTAATGAGGATTCAAATAGCATCTATAATACAAAAACATAATGTGGAGTAAATGAGATAAATCACTTAAAGCACTTAGTGGCATATAGTAAATGCTCAATAAACATTAGCTACTTTTACAAATCTATTTTTTCATTCAGACTTATTATAAGCATGAAAGCTTGGAGCATCCACTTCATTCTTGTCCCTATCAAATATCAACTGTATATGGAAAAGTTTTTCTTTTTGTTTTTTAAATACTTTTATTAGTGCATTACAGTTATCCATAATAGTTGGGTACATTTTGACATAATCATACAGGCATGGAATTAAATTTGCTCCATTTCAGTCCCCAGTGCCTCCTCTTTCCCTCCCTTCTTCTTTCCCCTAATTCCCTTTCCTCTGCTCTGTTGGTCTTCCTCTATTTATTTATTTAATTAATGCTTTATAGATGGATATAAAGGTGAAATTCACTGTGGTTTATTTGTACATGTGCATACTATAATTTTGTCAATCAGTTCCTCATCTCCTCCTCTTTCTTTCCCCTCCTTCCTCCCCTTTAATCTCCTTCTTCTTCTCCACTGAACTTCCCTCTATGCTTATGAGATCTGACTCTCCCACACACTTTTTTTTCTTACTTTGTCCTAGCTTCAGCATATGAGAGAAAACATTCAACCCTTGATTTCTTGAGTCTGGCTTACTCCATTTAGTTTGATGTTCTCCAGTTCCATCCATTTACCAGTAAATGCCGTCATTTCATTCTTCTTTATGGCTCAGGAAAATTCCATTGTGTATTTATACCACATTTCTTAATCATTCATCTACTGATGGGAATCTAGGCTGATTCTGTTTGGCTATTTTGAATTGTGCTGCTATAAATATCAAGGTGACTGTATCATGCTGATTTTTAGTTACTTGGGATGAACAGTGGGTCACATGTTGGTTCTATTCCTGGTGCTTTGAGGAATCTCCTTACTGCTTTCCGAAGTGGTTGGACTAATTCATAGTTATAGCAACAAGGTATGAGTGTACCTTTTTCCCAAAATCACCACCAGCATTTTTTTAATTATTTATATTTTTGATAATTGCTATTTTAACTGGAGTGAGATGGAATCTTAATGTAATTTTGATTTGCCTTTCTCTGATTGTCAGAGATGGTAAACTTTTTTTTCATATTTTTCTTAGCTATTTTTATTTCTTCTTTGGAGAAATGTCTGTTAAGTCCTTTTGACCATTTATTTGTTACTGGGTTTTTGTTGTTGTTGTTATGCTTTTTGAGTTCTTTATATATTCTGGATACTAATCTTCTGTTAGAGGAGTAGCTGGCAAAGATCTTCTCTCACTCAATAGGCTCTCTGTTCACATTCTTAATCTATTCCTTTGCTGTGCAGAAACTTTTTAATTTGATGCCACCCCCCTTAATGGTTTAAAAAAAATTCTTGATTTTATTTCTTGAGCTTCAGGGGTCTTGTTAAGGAAGTTGATATGTGCACCAATATGTTTACCCTATGTTTTTTTCCAGAAGTTGCAAAGTTTCTGGTCTAATTCCTAAGTCTTTGATCCACTTTGATTTGAGTTTTGCATGGTGAGAGAAGGGATCAAGTTTCATTCTTCTACATATGGCTATCCAGTTTTCTCAGCACCAGTTTTTAAAAAGGCTGTCTCTTCTCCAACATATATTTTTGGCATTGTTGTCAAGTATCAGATGACTGTAACTGTTTGGGTTTGTCTGTATTTTACTCTGTTCCATTGATCTTCGTGTCAGTTTTGATGGTAACACCTGCTGTTTTGTTACTATAGCCCGGTAGCACAGGTTGAGAACAGTTATGGTGATGCCTCTAGCATCACTTTTCTTGCTCAGGATTGTTTGGCTATTCCAAGTCTTTTATTCTTCCAAATGTATTTAAAGACTGTTTTTTCTAGTTCTGTGAAGAATGCGTGTGGTATTTTGATGCATTGAATCTGTATAGTGCTTTTGGTAATACTGTCACAATAATTCTGCCTAACCAAGAACATGGGAGGTCTTTCATCTTCTAAGTTCTTTCTTCAGTGTTTCGTAGTTTTCATTGTAGAGATTTTTCAGCTTTTTGGTTAGATTTATTCTATTAGGGAATGGGATAGTTTTCCTGATTTATTTCTCGGTGTATTCAACCTTGGAATATAGGAAAACTACTGATTTATGATGTTGATTTTGTATCCTGCTAAATTTATCAGCTCTGGAAGTCTTCTGGTGGAGATTTTGAGGTCTACATAGAGGATCATGTCATCAGCAAACAGATAATTTGGCTTCTTTTTTCTATTTGGATTCCTTAATGAAAAGTTATTTTGATAGAATTTTCGATGGGTTTCTTGGGCTATAAAATCCAATAGATGGAGCAAGAAAAACCATCCTTTTCTGTTCATAAGAAGGGAAAAAGGAATGCTCCCCAATGACCATTAATCTCCTGTGATCTACTGTCTTCTTGGTAATGGGAGAGAGTAGGACAGCCTCTTCTGGGTGGAAGAGCTTGGGGAGGAAAGTCAGGGAACCTAGGGGAAGAAAAAGGGATTTGGAGTGATTATCTTCAGAGAGAGCTGCATCAAGGAAAAACAAAATAGGTGATGTATCAGCCATCCAGTCTTGGGTAAGACCTAAGTGGTGAAATTTATTCTCCATAGCGTGGATGGTTTCCAGGATGCTGTGTTCATATAATTTTCCTAACACTTATTAGTGAATATTTTAACATGGCATCACATAATTAAATGGGAAAATATTTGGTTAAACTTTGTTATTAATGATTGAGGAACAATCTGCTTCAGCATCCAGGTGCTCAGGAGTAACAGCTTTTCCAGATCAAACTTCTGGGACTAGGTGAGGCACTGGCACAGAGAGAGAAGTGAAAACTCAAGAGCCTTTGGTTCCTTGCCTTAGGGTCTCCCTTATGAGGGCCAGGGGCTGCTAAGCCACCAGGAGCCAGCTCAGGGCACCTCGTTCTTAGCAAAGCAGGGGAGCTCTGCAGGCAACAGCTACTCTGCTGTGTCTGCAGAAGGTGGCTGATAGAAGGCCAAGCATGGAACAGGGCAAGGAGGGCACATACACTTCATCTCTTGGGCTCATTCTGTTACTGGTTTCTTAGAGTGATGCTTGAAGTTCTGGAGACTAGGTTTATTCGACCTTTATTATTAGTGTTGTCTGTTATGGGGAGCAAATGGGAGAATAGCTAAATTTCCACCACATATTTGCTGCTCAGGTGTAAAGAAAAGAGCTCTGAACTTTGAGTCAAAAAAATCTGCCGTGGCACATGCCTGTAATCCCAGCACTTGTGAGGCTGAAGCAGGAGGATCACGAGTTCAAAGCCAGCCTCAGCAACTTAGCGAGGCACTAAGCAACTCAGTGAGACCTTGTCTCTAAATAAAATACAAAATAGGGCTGGGGATGTGGCTCAGTGGTGGAGTACACCTGGGTTCAATCCCTAGTACCAAAAAAAAAAAAAAAAAAATCTATAGGATCCTAACTCTGCTATAAAATAGTTATTTGAACTTAAATCACACAAACATTCTGAGCTCTGGTTTCCTTCATTTATTCCTTTAATTAACATCTGGTGAACATCTACCAAGTGCCAGGTGCAGTTAGAGCGCAGGTGGGTAATAAAGATAAACAAAACTTGCTGGTTACTCTCAAGAAAAGAGAGAGACACAAAGAAATAGTGAAAACATGAAGCATAAGTTCTGGAACAGCAGTCTCAGTGCAATGAGAGCAGAAAGGAGAGAAAAATCTGTGGGCATGGTGAAAGACTTCACAGAGAGATTGACATTTGAGCCATTTCTTGAAGGGAGAGTAACAATCCACCTAAATGGAGAAAAGAAGCCATTCAAGGAAAAAAGAACTGTATAAGCAAAGGCACAGAGGCGTAATGGAGGGCAATGTGGAAGGAATGGTGAGTACTTCTGGATGTTAGAGGGGAGTGTTTCCTAAAGGGGATTGCCCAGAATGCTGACTCCAAAGGATGTGCACTGGTTAGCTGGGAGAGGGAGAGGGGCTCTGTGGCATAAATCAGTTTAAGGAGAAAACTGGGTTGAACAAAAGTGACATGGGTGACTTTCCTGAAGGACTCCTCAGACTTTAAATTGAACTTCCCTCTAGGCATGTTTTGAACAAATCAATTTTTTTAGAAAACACTATCTTTTTATGTACCTGAATTCTTTTTGAAATGGTCAGTGATTTAAATTTTGGTTTAAAGACCTTATATTGTCTTTAGAACCAAAGTAGAGAACTAATGCTTGGTTTTGCTTAGAGCAGAGGGTGTAGGGCATGCCTGAACTGAGGATGCAAGAATACCTTTGTAGGTTGTTAAAGAATTTGGGCCCTACTTCAGGACATAATAAAATCTTTATGAATAATGACTATCTCACCAACAAACTATTTTATCTGATCATAGTAACATGTCTTCAACACATCCCTATGAATTTATTTTTCTTTGTGATTCATGGTGGTTAAGAGCTGTAGTTCTGGAGACAAACCTGAATTCAAACCCCAGAACCACCACTTTCTGGCTATGTGCAATCCTGGTTTCCTCATCTGTAAAATGCAGATGAGCACCATAAGTTGAAAAGCTACCACTAAGCTAATATGGAAAACATATTGTTGCTTATCATATCAAATGTGACACAGAGCTTATCAGCCTCTGGAAACATAGAATATCATAGACAAGACAGTCTGACACAGTCACTAAAGCCCAAAGAAGATATTACACTCTGTGGAGATCAATTGTCCTTTTAGTGAACTGAAGATTTTGGGCAAGGGGAATTCTGCCACCTTGTGGTGGGAGTAGTAGGCAGGAGGTTGTTAGTCATTCCTAGCAGTCTCAGCCCTCTCAGATCTTGGCCCACCTCTGAATTTATGAGATTCTTGGGCAACTGACTTAATCAGTGTCCATTTCCTCTGCTAACTTAGAATCACATTATCTTTTGGTTTACTGAGGAGGAAGTTAGAGTGTCAGATAGCTTTCTGTATTTTATGCAGTCCAGTAGTAGAGAATGAACCAGTCTGTAGTAGGATTTGCATATTAAAAAAATTCAAGTTACTTGTAAAATTTTTACCTCTTATTTCTATGGAACAGTTTTTCTCTAGCTCAGAGTTACAAAATCTACACTTTTTAAAGGCTTGAGGTGTAAATAGAAGGTGACTGAAGATCACTTAATAGAAACTGTTTCTGGATCAGTTTTTTTCATGTTCCTTCTAACTCCAGCTTGACTCCTTCAGTATTAGGAAACCAGGGACTGGAAGGCATCATGACTGGACAAAGGGAAGGCAGATCCTCTTTTCTGCATGCATAGGGTTTGTGGGTTTAAATTTCTGCACTCATGAGATCACCTGAAAATAATGAACTATGAGACCCTAAGTTAAAGATAGGTTTTTCAGCTGTGATTAAAAAGTAATTCCTACAGTTCAGACATCCATGGTTTGCCAACATAAAACTCAAGACTCTGGTCCCATTCTGGAGACTCATTAGGAGAGTCACCACTTTAGAAGTATGGTGATGTGGTGAAATTATGGGGACTGTTGCCTCAAGCTGAACATAGCCTTATTGCTCAGATAAGACAATGATTTGGTGCAGGGAGAGGCAAAGCTAGTTATGAAGAACCAAAAAAAAAAAAAATGCACAAATGGTTTTCTCCTTTCCTCTAGGTCTTCTGTTATCAGTAAAGAGAAAACCTCTATACAAGATAGCAACAATAAAAGCAACCTTGATAATAAAAATTTTGGACCACAAAATATTTTTATTGGCACGGATAGCAGTGGCAGAGCAAAAGCAGAAGTTTTTTACTAATGAGTCTGGGAGGAAAAGGTCCACTTAAGTAGCACATTACAGGTAAAATATCTAAGACCATAGAAACCACGATCCTGACCTATAACTGAGGGAATCTTTTAGGTACATACTTTAAGCTATAGTTTCTTATGCCACTGAGTCATTGTTACCTTCTAACTTTAATTTCATTCCTTTTGGTCTTAATTTAAAAAAACATTCTGCAATGCCTAAGCAGTTTATTGGTGAACATCTTAAGATACTATTTGGAAATGATTTGTCACCTTTTGAGGTTACTAAAACTGCTTTATGAGGATGTTAGATCCTTCTGAGACATTTGCCTGGATCTGATCTATTGAAAAGATCACATTTTAGAATCAGAAGGGATCTGAGGAAGAAACTAGGAACAATAGAAATGAAGGCACTTGAAAGGTCAGCCTGGTGGCAATTATAAAGCAGACTTCCTGAATTGCAGATGATCATTCTTTCTATTCCACTGTGCTGCCTCCACAATAATGAACTAGAGAACCCTGTTTTAGTGCAGGAATGCTTACTGAGGTTATTGGGGGAAAAATCCTTAGCCCCTGAACAAGTGTACATGTAGGAGAAGAAACTGGTATTTAAGGAAGAAATTCAGGATATCTCATTTGAGCATACATCATAAAAACTTTTAATTTTTCCCTCCTCACCCATTTACCTGAAATGATATATTAGAAGCCCAAAGACCCTGTCTTTGGGGATCAGAATCTCACTACTAACAACTACATCACTCAGTACTTTTAGAAGCGTAGTTTGGTTCTTCATTCAAGAAATTATTTTATTGGTCCAGGTATAATAGTAAGTAGTGTTTCGCTGTGGCAGAAGTACTTATCTAGCAATTAACCAAGGTCTTGTGTATAGACTGGGTAGGCTTCTGCTAGCAGATACCAGCTAACTCCCAAAATGCTTTAGGTTTGGCACTTAGGATCAAGGTCGTCCCCAGTTGCAGTCCTGGCTAAAGGCAATCCCAGTCCATTGTCCTTCCCTGCAGCACTTACAAACTGGTAGCTTGGCCTGTCAATGTTAATATTAGGTCTCTCTGGAGATGGGGCTTATATTCTTAATATTCTAAATGGACTCAAGGAGCTGCAGAAGAGTCATTTCTATTTTCATACCAAGCTGAAAGTGGATTTTCAATGTGATAAAAACAAAGAACTAGAAAGTGGCCACTTACACTCCATTTGGTGGCACCAAATCTGAAAGTTTTTACTATTTTATGAGACCCAGAAGCCTTAAGATCTCCAAACTGACAAACCTACATCAATAAAATAACAAAAAAGGGTAACATTGTAAAATAAAATTTCAGTCATGTACTCTTACATTTGAGGTTTGTTTTTAATACTTCATTTTTCTTCATTGTTAATGTAAAGTTGCTATTTTCTGAGATTTTAATTTTAAAATGTTTTATGAAAGTATTTGATGATAAATGTATAGTTTTAATAACCTTATACCTCACAAAATAAGTTGTCACCTATGTTGGCTCTCCCCCAATATTTTTTCCAAAGACTTTATATTTTAAAAGCAATTTTAGGTGAATGCCAAGATAAAGCATAGAGATTTCCTCTATACCTCCTGTCTCCCCACACACATTGCCTCCTTCGGTATCAACACCCCCAGGCCCCAGCACCAGAGTGGTACATTTGTTATAATGAAGGAACATAAATTGACACAACATGAAATCATCAAGTCCTCAGTTTGCATTGCAGTTCACTCTGGTGTATGTTCTGCGGATTAAAGAATATTTATATTTACATATATATAAACATCTATCCACCATTACAATATCATCCAGAGCGTTTCACTGCCCTAAAAATCCTCTGCTCCACTGAAGAGTTTAAAAATCTTACTGTTTTGTGAAATCTGTCTTAAGAAACTACACTACAAATGTTGACCTTAATATAATTTCATATAAAATAGAATTCTTACTGGGAAATTAGCTGAGAACCAAGCTACTTTCTAAATTTAGTTGAAATGAGCAATCTGGATAAGCCAATCCAAATATTTTACATTTGTCCTGATGTACCTTGATATTTTTGAGATGAGGATAAGCTCTTTTCTTATAACCTCTGCACTATTTTAGAAAAAAGACATTCAAGCCCAGATCAAATGGATGAATGGTTCACATATCCTGAATATTCCCAGCTTTACAACCTGAGAGCTACTACTAGTATATATTGATCAACGAACTATTAGTTTCAAAAAGAAAACCTACTTCAGACATTTATTCTGATTATCAAAATCTTAGGCCATGACTGAGACATGGATACTCCGAAGCTCCTGTAACACAACAGGCTTTTGTATGTGTCAGGTTACAAGCACACAATGGCAGTCAAGTAGCTCTAAAGGATTTCCCCCTCCACTCCACGGATGCACAGCTGGAGTCCTATCAGAAATACCATAGGCAACTGTTACAGGTGCTTCGTATCCAGAACCAAAGCAAATTAGGAATATAATCAAGAGAAAAAATACCACACTTCTCCAATTCCTCAGGATCCAATAAATTTTATTTCCAGTGGTAAAGGGCAGGGAAAGAGAAGGGAGGCTGCTGAGAATTCCACATGCTACAACTATAACTATTTTTTACTAGAACTTCTTTTAATGCCAAAGAAATTCTATGGTTTACAATAAAAATGCTGACATTTTTGTATTACGAGAAAAATAAAATTGAATGTATTTTATCTTTATTTTGAGGCATTTCATCAATTCTAGTTGGAAGCACAAATGGGGAATCAAACTTTAAAAAAGATTGCTTACCTATTCATGCTAAGTACAATTTTACTGAAAATGAGATAGACTTCAAAAAAGCAAAACTAAAATGATTAAAAGTAAGATTGTGTCCTTTCATTTGCTTTCACATACACATGAATTTGTAGTCACCAGCATTACCAGCTCTGCCTGAGGAAACCTCCCCCTAGTGGTCATTAGAGCTAAAACAAAGTAAAAACTATTTTACCAATGATGGCAGATTTTATGCCAATTTTTTTTTTTTTGGCAAAAAAATGGGATGCAACCATTATGTGAAGCTTTAAAAAAATTATTCCTGTATTATGCATTTATTACTAAACTGACTGGGGCAAGATCAGGATGCACAGACTACTCACGAATGTGTTAATTTGGTGGCAACCATTATGGACTGGAATATGAAAATCCCCTAGGTCAAATAAAATACACATAGAAGGAAATTTTTTTATTAAATTGCACCTTCATGTTAAGGTGATTTAATTCTAAATAACTGAGATGATTCTAAAATAGCTAGAAACACACAGATAAAAATGATAGCTTTCAATGTGTAAAAAATAGCCATCCCAAGAATGGAGGAAGGATAGATAGCATAGAGGGAAGGGAGGGGTGGGGGGGGGGGGGGGGGGTAAAAATAATAACAGAATGTGTGACAGATGGTGTGACACTACTTTGTGTACAACCAGTGAAACAATAGCTGTACTCCATTTGTGTTCAATGAATCAATAAGTAAATAAAATAAATAAATAAATAAAAATAAAACAAAAAAATAAAATGACTATAAAGCAATCTTATTTTTAATAAAATACAATTCAAATATTATTTCCTCTAAAAAAATAGCCATCCTTCCTTTTTCAATCCATATATATTTCTAGGTACAGCTTTCAAAAAAAATGATAGATTGAAATAAATTTAGAGTTAAGTAAGCAGAATTAAACAGTGACCAATAAAATGCTAAAAGATAATCTGAAAGTGGATTTTCTTTCGAGTATTTATCGAATGCTTATTATATCCTAGGCACTGTTCTAGGTATAGGACAAACTAGAACAAAATCCAAAATAAGTACCCTAATTTTTATTTTTAAGGAGAAGGGTGGTTCTAGTAAAAACTGAAAACCTGTTAGACAAATTCTACAAGTGCTGTAATACAACCTTATTTTAAATACAAGGGAAAATTACAGACCCTGATATGTTGATTGGTTATTTTCATAATTATGTTTGTTTGCTGTGTTCTTGGTGTTTAAACAACAACAACAACAAAACATTCTGACAACATTTAGTAGAGTCATCCATTTCCTTCTTGAACACATAGTACAATTTTACATTTTAACTTCTTGTGTAGCAGCAGTGCACTCCGATTGCATGGGAGACTTACCAGGTAATCAGGTACTGACCAGGGGCTACATCTAAACTGTGTTTGTGGCTGGGAGGTCATGTCTTCGCAGTTCTGAGGGAGCCACTCCACAGGGCACCTGCTGCAATGCTCTCCAAGCCAACTTCCTCTAATGCCCAGGTGTCTATTTTATGGTAGAGCATTCCATACATACCCTGGAACTTGGGTTACTATCATTCTTGGCCTTCAAAAGTTTGGAGCGCTTTACTTGGGGGAGGAGAGGTAGTCACAATGACTGACATTAGTAGGTAAATGCCAGGGAGGCTAAATGAATCCTGCAGTGGGCTGACAGTTTTTTTCCCATAAAGAACTCTCATACCCAAAGGGTCAATGGTGCTAGCCCGTGACTGGGAGACACTAAACTGCCATCACCCGATTTAGTAACAGAGACAGAAACTTTAGTCACATATTTTATCTATTAGAGAAGAAGTCAGATAATTTTAGTATTATATTTTATTAAATACAAAATGACATATTTTAGTGAAAACTACCCAGGAAAGTACAAAATAACTTAATTGGTTTTTTAATACCCTGGTTTAGTCAAGAAGCTATTATAGGCAAGTGGAAAGGTACCTATTAAACACTTACTGCAGTACTTAATACCCTGAACAGTTCTGAGAAGAAAATCTGTAACTCCTACTCTTGAAGAAACAGACATAAAAAATAAACCCTAAGAATTATTCAGACTGGTTTGACAATGCTTCAACCTCAGAATTTTGTGAAGAAATCACATGTAAAAGTAACACCTATATGCAGTAAACAATAGTATCCTTCAAAACAATGGTTTCCAAACTTTGCCACACATCAGAATTTCCTGGGGGAAGCTTGTTTATGTAGCATCATCAAACTTTAAACCTTAAGTCTATAAGCATCTACTTAAACAGAACAGAACTTATTCACCTTGATCACAATGATTCTCATGAGTTCAAAAGATAGAACCACAGGACAGTCCAATAAACTGGACAGTCTACGCCTACGTGAAAACATTCATTTATAAAACACATAGCAATTGTTAGCCTACAGGGATCTTGCCCCTATCTTCTTCATGTTTCTTTCCTATAGAAAATCCAACAAGAAATCATGAGTACTGTCCTCAGAATGAGAACATAACTTTCTTAAATGTCCACATAAACATAGTGAATTTTTATACTCAAGACTCAGATTCAGGAACTTCTTCATCAGGGCAGCAGTAATATTCCACAAAACATATCTGTCCATCTTCATTTCTAATCATGTACTGTAATGAGAGGAATCCTCGGTTATCTGTCCGAATAGATACCTTACAAGATAAAACTAATGCCTTTGTAGAGGGTTTTAGTAAAGAAATCTTGTATCTGTAAAGAGTAAATAAAAAGCTGTTATTTGGCTACATTTAACATAATGTTCATTAACCTCAAGTAAAGAGAACAAAAATTAACCAAGAACTACCAAGTAACAAATATAAGAATAAAATCAAATACCCAGTTTGCTAATATTTTGATTTTTTTAATTCACCCACAATTATAATTCCAAACCCCCAAGTAAATCCAGCCCCCTCTCATTCACTTTTTAAAATACTATACATTTTTATTAAGAGATTATAAGTTTGGGGATTTTTGTTTTGCTAGAAATTTGGTATTTAAGCTGGGCACAGTGACACAGGTTTATAAACCCATCAACTTGAGAGGCTAAGGTAGGAGGACTGCAAATTCAAGGTTAGCCTCAGCAACTAAATGAGCCCCTCAACAACTTAGCAAGACCCTACCTCAAATTAAAAAAATTAAAAGGGCTGGGGGTGTACCTCAGTGGTAAAGTGTCTCTGACTTTAATCCCCCATACCAAAAAAAAAAAAAAGAAAAGAAAACTTGGTATTTCATCTTCATCACCATGCAACCTCTATATTAGGAACTGACCTGTTAACTTGGGTCTGATTACAATGAAATGCTTCCATCAAATCAGAATCTTTGGGATAATCAAGGTGGGAGCTTCCTGCATTTCCAAAAGTAGATAACCTATAGAAAATGCGCAACTTGTTTACTCACTGGTTCAAAAATAAGCAACATTCAGATAAACAGTTCCTTCAGCAGCTCATACTTGTGGATGAAACAGACAAATAAAACAAAGGTTTACAACATATTTTAACAAGCACATAATAAAATGTTCCTACAGGATGCTGTGTAAGTACAGGTAACTTCAACTAATAACAAATTTGAAAATCGGTCACATCAGTCTATACATCCTTCTCTGACACTGACTTTTCCTTTATCCATAAAGGTAAAAATGTATAACAGAAGAGAGAACTGAGGTATGATGGAAGACCTTGAGCTAAATCAACTGCAATCCTTGGGTTCATTTCCCAATCTTTACTGCCACACCAACAATTTTGGTATTTCTGCATCTTGGACTGCTCTCGAGCAATATTATGGCTTTCCTTGCTTGGTCACATTAGCAGTTGTATGTAGACAATTTAAAAATGTTTATATGTTGATTTAATTTGCAAGAGCTTATTAAGCATTTCCTATGGTCAGCACATTGATAAGAACAACATGAGCACAGTGATCAGACCTAGGGTAGGTTTTCCCCACGCTCCATCTCCACTCCAAATCATCTAGGTTGTTTTTCCAGGATCCACCTTTTCCATCTTTTTCTAATAAAACCTTTCCTGAATGCCTTATGCTTAGGCATCATGCCCAGGTATGATGATGATTTTCAAATCTAAATTTGCAGTGTAAATTGATTTCCTGAGTGCTGTACTGCTGGTATATCCAACTGCTCCCTAGTGTTACAGGCACCTCAAATTTAACATATCCAGAAAAAAATTTTAACTCCCACTTCCCCACCAACCAATCATTTCCCATGCTGAAGATAAAAGGTACCACGATTCATCTAGTTACCCATGCAGAGAGAGCTTATTTAGAAGGGGAGCCTTTGACATACTGGTTAACTAGGTTTCACCAATTTACATTTTGGTTACCATTTGAACACACCTTTAGCCAAATTGTTGTATCTGCCTAATGCCACTAGAAGGACGTGCAAAATTCTTCTAAAGTTGATACAAAAAGAGCTTATACCTCTAATTCCACATGCATTTAGTTCTTTTTTAATATTCTGAATGTTTTAAAAGAGAAGAAATATTTTGGAGCAGCTTTATCATTTTAACATTGAATTCCTGCTCGAAATTACCTTGGCCACTGCTCCCTGAGTATTCATGTATTGTTTCCTCAAGCATTTATGAATATTATTTTGGTACTTCATGGTTTACACTTTTGTTCTTTCTCTGCTCTTTCACATAGTTTCTCTTCACCTTAATTTTAAGCTCTTCCTCCCATAGTCTTTAGATGGATATATATACAGGAGGTGCTCAATAGATACTAAATACATAAAACATAAATCAGAAATATCCATTTTCTTTTGTGTCCCATATTAAAAAGAGTAAAAAAATACCATATAATACAAACACCTTTTCCAAACATTTAAACCCAATTTTCCTCATGTGGTAATCTGATCTATAATAGTAAGTAGTAACACAATGAAAAGTTCACTAGATTATGAGATAGGGCTTCTCATCTACAAACCAACACAACCTAACTATGAAATCCTAAATAGCGAGTTACTCTTCTTAGGTCTTAAGTTTCTAAAGATCTAAAATTATGAGGGAAGAGTAAAAGTTCCCTAAAGTTTTGGAAGTTCTAGGAACTTGAATAATAAAAATTCTGCAACTTCAGCAAATGTGTAAGTGGGGAAAAGTAATACAGACCACACGCACTAAAACTGCTCTCACATACCTGAAATATGGCTTGCCAGGAGACATGGTGATCTGCAGGACCTCACTTGTCATGTCCAATTCAGAAAATGCTTCACGGAGCCCTTCTGACTGCAGAATAATTTTATTAATAACATTGGCGCTGCAGAAATCAAAATCCAGAGTCTCTTCAGGCTCCTGAGTATTGATTTTACAGACTGTCACCACTCCTCCCTCTTCCAGAAATAACATCAAAGGGTGACTATAGCCTTGGTAACACATTCGAAGGGCAGTTAAAGTTCCTGCAACAGAAAGAAATCATACCTGGTTTGCCATTATGGCTCTGTGTTCAGCTTCTCCTCCAAATGACAGACTAAATTCCTTAAGAATAATTTATTCTGACGACTTTCTATCATACATGTATCTCCTTAAAAAGAATTATAATTCCAAAAGAAATCACGAGAAAATTGGGATCCAGAGCAAAATGTAATGTAAATCATTATTAGCTTGCCCAAAATACCTCAGAAACTACTCACTGATCATATGCACACACACACACACACCCATTTGAGGACCGAGAATCTATCCGTGGACTAACATAGCAAGTAACAGAATTGTTGCAGTATAGGCTATGCAATTTCTTGAAGGTTCAATTCTCCAACAGTGCATTGCTTTAGTAATGTGTGTACTATGACGTCAGTATATTCACTCTAAGACTCCTTCCAAGTACTACTGGTAGATAGCCTTTACATTTCTTCAAATTTTAAGATGAACTGGGAGAAAAGAGGGTGGCTAAAGGTAGTATGAATTTTAATATTTGAAACCATTCAGGGAGAAATATGACAAGACAGTTTAGCTCGTTCTCCATATTGGATGGAAGTCACAATGAAGAATTCAGGACGGCAGATAGTTTTATGAAAAATCAGCTAGGGAGCACTGCGTTAGAAAACATGTAACTAACTGGCAGTGCAAAGTTAAAATATATCGTCTAGATAACCTAACTTAATTTCCTCTAACAATATCCTCTAACAATGTTACTGTCCTATGAAATAAAATCATTCTTCTGGGAATTTCTTCTAGTTTTATATCCAACTAAATTTCAACATTTCTAAAACTAATTCCCTATGCAAATAAAAAATACGTATTTGGGAAAAAATATAATTTGAAGGAAAATATTTGAGGAAATAGACATAATTTATAAACAGGGTTAAAAGGCAAACAAATTTTAAACATAATAAACCAGGAGTAAGAAATATTGGTTTCTATTTTCCTTTGCCATTAAGTGGCTGTGTTAATTCTGGACAAGTTAGGGAAAAGATGCAATTAAAACACATTTCACAGTGTTAAGGATATTTATGACATTCGTTCAAAGTTGTCTTTTGTCAGTTCAAATTTAAAATCCCCAAAGCCTTGCAAATTAAGATGAATGTAAATACTTCCAAAATATGAAAAGAACTATAAACACATAATCACTTGATACTGGAAAAAGTCATAATTGACGATTGTGACCAATGAAAAATTCATCGCCAATTAATTTTCTAAAGAAATGATTATATTCTAGAGAACTTGTCTTTTTCTGATCATTCTGTATAAAACTGTCTTTATAATAACAATAAAATGGTTCACCTGGCATAGGACTTGATCCAAAAATAGATAAGCAGTCTAAAAGGACAGTTAAATTAATTCGAAAAGTAATAGACTCTTCTCGAACCATAAACTCTTGAAATATTCCAGCCTACAAAGAGTAAACATGAAAATGGAGATATATTAAAAAGAATGAAATCTCAGATGTAGATTCTAGTTTTCATTTTATATGTTTTAAAAATAACAATATTGTGCTAATGCCATGAGGATTTCTGATTACTAAGGAAAACATCTTAGTTTTCTTGACTATTACCCATTGGAACACTACTCAACAGCTTAATATTAAAGATGTAAAACTGATGGAGGTCCCATGCAAACCCTTGTGATGGGTACTTCATTTCCATTCCTGGATCAAAACCTATCTCCCATTCCTTTGTCTCCTTTTTGTGCCTATCAGTATGGGTAAGATCACTTGGAAAACAGACAATTTTATAGCATATGCACTAGTTTTCAGTATCTTTTTAATTTTTACAGACTGCATTTTTATACATTGTACACAAATGGGGTACAACTTTTCGTTTCTATGGTTGTACATGATGTAGATTCATACCATTCATGTAATCATACATGTACACAGAGTAATGATGTCTGTCTCATTCCACCATTTCTCATACCCTGCCCCCTCCTCCCTCTCATTTCCTTGGATATAATCTAAACTTCCTCCATTCTTCTCTCACCCCCCACGTCCCCAACCCAGTTATATATCATCATCCACTTATCAGGGAAAACATTCGGTCTTTGGTTTTTTGGGATTGGTTTATTTCACTCAGCATGATATTCTCCAATTTCATCCATTTATCTGCAAATGCCATAATATTATTCTTCTTTATGGCTGAATCATATTCTTTGTGTATATATACCACAGTTTCTTTATCCAATCATCTACTGAAGAGCATTTAGGTTGCTTCCACAATCTAGCTATTGTGAATTAAACCTCTATCTCTCACCCTGCACAAAACTCAACTCAAAATGGATCAAGGACTTAGGAATTAAGACCTGAGACCCTTCATCAAATAGAAGAAAAAGTAGGCCCAAATCTTCATGTTGGCTTAAGATCAGACTTCCTTAAGAAGACTCCCGAAGCACAAGAAATCAAAGCAAGAATCAATAATAGGCATGGATTCAAACTAAAAAGCTTTTTCTCAGCAACGGATACAATCAATAATGTGAAAAGAGATACAGAGTAGGAGAAAATCTTTCCCACACCCACTTCAGATAGAGCACTAATCTCCAAAATTTTTAAAGAACTTAAAAAACTTTACACCAAAAATAAATGGGCCAATCAATAAATGGGCCAAGGAACTGGACAGACACAGAAGATATACAGGTGATTAATATATGAAAAAATGTTCAACATATCTAGTAATTAGAGAAATGAAAATTAAAACAACTTAAGATTTCATCTTACTCCAATGGCTATTATCAAGAACACAATAATAGATGTTTTCAGTATCTTTTGAGGAAAAGAACCATCTTTTATTTATTCATCTCTGAGGTCACACTGTGTACTTAAGTGCTCAGAAACATGCTGAACTGAATCTGAACCATATGAATGTTACTTTTTAAGGACAGGTTCTGTGATCACCAATAAAAGGAGAAAACATCTTTTAATAATAGGGAGGTGGTAATAATGTAGTAGTAAAGAATAAAAAAAAAAATTCTGGGTTTTCATCCTCAATCAGCAACTTACCCACTGTAAGACTCTGGCAAATTACTTAAATTGTGCCTCAGTTCCTATTATATAAAATGGGAATAATAACAAAGCCTACTTTATAGGTGTATTTTGAGGATTAAAAGAGTCAAACACTCAGGAGAGTGTCCTATAGTTTAGACTAATAAACTTTAGTCACTATTATTCTTTAGATTTACAAGTTTTTAAATAAGAAACAGGCAAAGCCAGCCTTCTTTTCAGAATCAAAATGCAGAACGATTGGAAAAAATATGGTATTTAACTTTCACAATTTTGAGTCTCCACAAATAATGCAACCGAGTTTTACATTTTTTAAATTTTTGGCATAACATGATCATCTATTTAAATTATTAACAGCCCTTGTACATACACTCCATCTTCTACAGCTTGGTTCCAAGAGTTAGCTTAATTACCAATTATGCCAATTCCATTGTTATTTAAACAGAAGAAGCCTTTCCAGTCTTTGTTCGAAATTACTACTCAGCTTATCCCCTCCACTACTACCCCCAAACTAGAGAGAAGATGGAGTTTAATACTGATCAGCAGAATCTTCATGCAATTCATGAGGACCACTTAGTCCTTACATGACAGTCACAATTATTAACCATTATCTCTGAAAGACAAGATAGGAAAAGAATTTGTTACCAGAAGAGAAAAAATTATTTTGTTCTCTAACTTAAATTTAGTCTAGCGAGACTTTCCGAATTCATTACACTGGGTAAAGAATATGTCACAGGCTTTAAAGGTGCCTTTGTCCCATACCTGAATAAAAGCATTTGCTTGCACACACTTTGCATTTTCCACCGTAACCTTGATTCCATTTTTAGTAGCGAAACACGTGGCGTAGTCTCTGAAATGAATAGCTTTCAAGATAGTGGAGAGATTCCTGACGTTGTCAAGGCTGGCCACTAAGCTGTATTCATCCTCGTCTTGGATCTGCTGGGTTAGGAGGGGCATGGTCGTCCGCTGTTAGGCCCGGGAAGTTCCCAAAGCTGGGCCAACACCTGCTCCCGAGAATCACGAAACACCTGAGAGTGAACAGTAAGCCCATCAGCGCTGGCGATCCCGGCTGGTGCGAGCTGGAAGTCCTCGGAGTTGTACTCGGCCGATCAGGCGGAGCCCCACCTCTGTCACTAAACCGTCTCTCACTCTGGGGTACATTACTAATCTCTCAGAGCTACGGGTTCCTCGTCTTTGGTATGGGGGCAGAGATACTTGAAAAGTTTCGAAGTATGAAATTAGGCAGCGGATTCGCCAACTGCACTTAGGGCAGGTTGCACTGCAAACCCGGATGTACGCACCCAGCTTGTTTACAGCCGCCCAGCGCCACCCTCTGAAAATCCTCCAGGAATCCCAGTCACCCCATTCACCAACCCGCCCCCAGAAAAGGAGCCCCTCACTAGCGGAAACCCTACCTTTGCGGTAGGTCCGGCGCCCGAGAACTCTTTCCAGCCAGGAAACCATGAAGGAAGAGCCCGTCCCGCCACTTTTTTCAGACCAGCCTACCACCTCGGCCACCGTCACCACAGAGCTGAAGGAGGCCTAGAGAGCCGAGCGGCAATACCACGAAACCGGAAAGAGGCACCATAGAGTGGGATAGGATTGCGGAGCCGAGCACACGGCGCCATAGAGACCGGAAAGAGGAGGGTGCAGCGGAGCCGGAAGTAAGGCAAGAGCGACGGCGGTGAGGCAAGATGGTGGCAATCAAGAGGAAACGGCGTGGGGATTTAGCAGTTCAGGCGAAGAAGCAAAAGAGAAACGAGAAAGATGCCAAGCCTCTATCTAAGTCTCCGGTCAAGGCAGAAGAGGTGGAGGAAGAAGAGAGAGACCGTATTCCAGGTCCAGTTTGCAAGGTAGAAGAGCTACCCTGGGGTTACACCTGCGACGGAGGCTCCATGCGCCTTCTTTGGGGCTGACTGCAACTCGGCTGTTTTCCGAGTATCCCCAGTTTTACCCCGGGGCGGTCTCAGCCTTCCTCCTGGCTGAACTGGGCACTGTTGCATCTCATCCTCGTGCATGTGGCCGTCCTCTTGGAGGCGGCGGTCTGTAGAACTCTTCACCCGCTCACGGGGTACTCAGTTCTGCGTTCTGTGTTTCCAGTTACTCAGGCTTTCCCTGGCAGTAATGCTTTTCCTTAGTTATTTCTCGCTATAGGGTATGTCTTTTCCAGTGGTTAGCAGTTCCACATCCTGCCATAGTTAGCCAGTGCTGTTCAGGGATCTTGAAGCTTGTTTATCCAAGCCGTTAGTTGCTGATTTGGGAACTGACTCGGACTTATTTGAACAGGACTTAAATTCAGAAATAAATACTAGAATAGGTAGCATGAGAAAAAAGAATTTTTTGGTACCAGGGATTGAAACCAGGGGTGTGTGCTTAACCACTGAGCTGCATCCCCAGCCCCCCTTTTTTTATGTTTTATTTAGGGACAGGGTCTCGCTAGGTTGCCGAGGCTGGCTTTGAACTCAGGATCCTCCTGCCTCAACCTCGCGAGCCGCTGGTATGACAGGCGCGCGCCACCGCGCCGAGCTTCAACAAACTTTTAATGTACCATATAGTGTACCGAGGTGGGCTTTCCCTGGCGTTTGGTACTGCAAAGATGACTAGAATGTGACCTTTTCCTGAAATTTTGGAATTTGGAAGGAAACTAGGAATTCATAGAAATGGATTTGTTTTTTATTTAAAGAAAAGTGAGCACAAGTTCTAGTTGGAGTTAACTTTCAATCACCTGAAAGATCTTTGAGCCAGGTGGAATACTGTGGGGACAAGGATTGCCTTTATTGGTTCCAGTATTCTCTGCACCTAGCAGAATACCCTAGCTCTTAATGGAAGATAAGTAAATGACCCTGTGTAGTATCATGGTAAGCTCTGCAAAGAGTTACTCTGAGGGATGAAAGATGAGTGTGAATTATAGCCTTCCCTATTAGTTAGCAGGGACATCCTGTGCTGTTATCTGCACATTTAAAAGGATGAAAATGCTTTTTGTAAAAAATAAGCTGAACAAATAGATTTTCATCAAATGTTAGTGCTCTCACTCTTGCTTTAAGGAGCTGGAAAGAAATACAATAGAATCTATGGCTTTGAGTTGTACATCTCTAGCAGGAGCTAGAGATTATTTTTAGCCTAGATAATAAGAAGTAATCATGAGAGATTTAATGTTGAGTTGGATCTTAAAGGGTAGAATTTTGATGTTGGATCTTAAAGGGTAGAAAAAGGGAACAGTCCAAGGGAAAGCACAAACTAGTCAAAGGTGTTGAAGTGGGAAATACTGAAAATCTAAAAACAGCCTTAAGTGTAGGGTTGATACTAGTTGTAAAAAGTGAAAGTGTATTTTAAAATGCAGCGTTAAAGCTGTGTCATTTTGAACTTTGTAAAACTCTGGGAAATGAGAATGTGGTCCCAACCGTTCTTTGAAAAGATTAAACTAGTCTGCTGTATCTATTGGAGGAGCTTGTTTCTGGGAAGGCTAGCCATTTAGGAAATTTGCTGTTGGTACAAAGTTATGAGGATCTAAGTAGGACACTGAATAAGAAAGGATTAAGAATTGCTGCAATTGAGAAATTGACAACATTCATCAATGCTGATGATATAAGAAAAGGGGAAATGCAAGATTCAAAATCCGGGGAACTGAAATGAAGATAACATCAAAAAAGAAATGGCACGGAAATTTACCAGATTTAAGGGGTAAGATGATATTTAGTATTGCAGAGTTGAGTTTCAGGCTTTAGTCAAATATTTGGGTTATTAGAGCAAAAGAGAGTTCCTTTTTGTAGAGAATGTGGGAGTAAGGTCTCCAATGGAGAAAAACAATTAAAAAAAGAAAAAAGGAGACTTAGAAAAAAATCTTTAGGGTTGGGAGGAGGAATTGAAAAGAATAAAAATGAACAGAAAAGGAAGGAAAGAAGGAGGGCATTTCTGGGTAGCAGATATGCTCAGTTAATGTTATAGAGAGATTGAATAAAAATGGTCAGGAATGTTTGACTTACTATCTTTAATTTTTTGGTTTGTTTTGTTTTTGAAATAGTTTCACTTTGTTGCCCAGGCTGACCTCTAACTGTTGGACTCAAATGATCTTTTGCCTGGGACTTCCCAGTAGCTGAGGCTACAGGCACGCTCCATCATCATACCCAGCTCTGGAAGCTTTTAAAACTAGCTTTAAAAAACAAGATTTTGGGCACAGTGGCTTATACCTGTAATCCCAGCAAGACTTCAGAGACTGAAGCAGGAAGATCACAAGTTCGAAACCAGCCTCAGAAACTTTATGAGGCCATAAGGACTTAGTGAGACTGTGTCTCAAAATAAAACATAAAAAAGAGTTGGGAATGTGGCACAGAGGTTAAGCAACCCTAGGCTCAATCCCTGGTACAAAAAAAAAAAAAGGTTCAGTATGAGATTTTAAAATGTTTTAACATTTTGTTTTTCTTTAGGGCAAGTGGAAGAATAAGGAACGGATTCTCATCTTTTCTTCTAGAGGAATAAATTTCAGAACAAGACATTTAATGCAGGACTTGAGAACGTTGATGCCTCATTCTAAAGCAGGTGCCTTTATAACAAGTATTTTTAAGAAATCGTACTTATAAACTTGCCCGTTGATATATTTAGTTATTTATGTATTTGTTCAATTTGGTTAAACAAAGAAAAACAGTACCTCAGAAGTATATCCTCAAGTACCACAGTTTATTAAATAAATATTTCATAAGATTCTTTATAGAATTCGTTAGATGTTTTGTTTGCTTTCTTAAATGGGTACCCTAACATTGACACATTTCCTAAAAGTCCAGAAATGTCTTCATTATAATGTTTTCAGAGGTCAGGTGATGAACGAGATGATTTTATCCTTCTAAATGATTGAGAGAGGCGTGTATTCATTAGAGATTTGCAAAATTGCATTTATTAAAAAATTAAAGGGCATGGATTAGAATTTAAATTGCCTTTAAATTGGATTCAGCCTTTTCTAGATGTCAAGTTATTTTTAGCAGTGGGGTATCTTTTGTGTGGGGGTCATATATTGGAGGTTGAATCCAGGAGCACTTTCCCTTCTGAACTACATTCCCAGCCCTTATTTTATTTTGAGACATGGTCTTGCTAAATTGCTCTGAAGGTGTTCAAATTTGAAATTCTCTTTCTTCAACCTTGCCTATAGCTGGAATTACAGGTGTTCACCACCTTGCCTAGAACATGGTGTATTTTGAAGGCTAGTGAAGAATGTCTGATTTTAAGATTAGACCACCATGTGGCTGTTTTGTGTCTGTGTTGGGGGATGCTTTTGGTTTTAATTCTAGCTAATAGCTTGGTTCTTTATACCAGTGCTTCTTGAACTGGAGTCTGCTTTAATATTTTCAGATCTCCAAAACTAATAAGAGAAATTTTAAATTATATAAGCTTTCCTATGATAGTCCAAAATCAATTTTTAAAAGTTTTCTTTGACAGCTATGATTTGATATTAAAAGATGTTGTCATTGGTTAATATTTTGTTTTCTTAAAGTGAATGTTTTCTTGAATGGCTCCTTGGGCATAATTGTCAGTTTGAGAATTTTCCCATTTTTGAAAAGGGTTCATAGAATACAACCATCTGGATCCCTGGGTTCTGTATCTGTAGATTAAACTAATTGCAGAACGATAATCAGTAAAAGAAAGAAAAAAAAAAAAAAACTACTGAATAAGTTCAGACTTCTGTATGTCACTATTTCCTAAACAGTATAGGACAACAACTATTTATATGGCATTTACATTGCATTAGGTATTGTAGGTAATCTAGAAGATGATTTCAGATGTACAAGAGGTTGTGACTAGGTTTTATGCAGTTTGCTACAATGTTTTATATAAGGGACTTGAGCATCCATAGATTTTGGTATCTGCACTGGGACGTGTAACCAGTCATCCTCAAATATAGACCAATCCTCCTTGGGTACTGAGGGATGACTGTACCTAGAGTGTGAGAAATACTGTTTAAAACACAGTTTATAATTCTTGAGGTCTAGTTTTTAATTACTTGTTTTCTTCACATTTAAAAGGAACCAATCAAAAGTTAGGTGTTTTCAGGTCTAATTATTTTGAAAATTAATTGTAAATATCTTTATACCAAACAGCATAAAAACACCAGAAATTATTTTCTAGGTAGCATGTGATTGATTAAAATAGCTTTGACATCTTTTGTTTACTTGTTTTTTTTTTCTTTTTTATAGATACTAAAATGGATCGTAAAGATAAATTATTTGTGATTAATGAGGTAATTTAGAAATTATAGCAAAATATTTTAGATACACTAATGATGCCTAATTTAAAAAATGTCAATTATTTGCTGACTTTAAAATTGTTTTGTGAAAGATATTCAGATTTTTACACTTCTAATAACCCGTTGTGTGTTTTTATGGTACTTGCTGTATCTCACAATTTAGTGTTGCATTACATATTGTTTCTAAATTACTTCTATGATTGTCTTGTCTCAACAAGCATACTGAAATTTCCTGAGGACCAAGATAGCTCATTTGCTTTCTTCCATAATGTCTAGTATCTTGCAAAATTCATAGTAGATACTCATAAAAATTGTCAACCAACCTGCATAAAGTAAAATTTAAAAGTCACTAAATACTTATAGAAAACCCACAGTATAAAAAGAATCTTGCCAATATTTAAAGTGATATATGTGGAATTTGCCCTTAAGTATTATAAATTAGTATTAGATTAAATTTTCAGAGTATTATTGAAAATACTAAACCTGTATTCTAAAGCAAATTTTTCAGAATAATTGTTTTAAGATACTTTTGCTAGAAAAGCTTCTTTTATTCATTCATTTAAGCCAAAATCTTAAACCTCTAATATTATTCTGTGTACTGCAGAATCAGTGTTTACCACAACAATGCCCCTGCTGTTATGGAGTTACATTCTAATGAGATGGACCATGAACAAAATTTATAATTTCAAGAAGAGAAGAGAAAATTTAGAATTTTCCAGGAGGTGGGAGAAATGAAGCAGCATGTGGATTTTAGATAACTGAACTGGAAAAGCCTTTCTGAAGGAATGCTGTTCAACTTAATATTTGAGTAAAGACTTAAGTGGAAATAATCATGAAAGAGCATTCTAGGTAGAAGAAACAAGTCCCAAGGCTTAGAAGTGGCACAAACTTCACATTGTTGTTTATCCTGAGACCAGTAATTTTGTTTTACAAAAGCATTGGGCCTAACATTGTTTGTTGGTAGGTTTGAAGTCTCAAAAAGTTTAGAGTTTATGAATACTGTGTTGGATAGTTTGAGTTTATGAATATCACTATGTACAAGAGTTTGCTTTTGTGTTTTGTGTATTTCTTAAGGGTTGCTTTGTAAAACCTTCAAGATTTTGAAGTCCAGTTCAGCTTGAAGTAGATTTTGTATGCTTTTGCTCTTCACCAATCCCATAATGATTTTATAGAACAAGATTACCAAGAAATACAAGTGCAAATGAAGAGGAAAAACTTTTGTGAATTTTAAATAAAAAACCTAAGAAGTTGAAGATCGAAATAACTATTATAGAAGCATGTCTTTGATTCTATAAGGATGGTATATTCGTAAGATTGATAAGTTTAATTGTGGTGTGCCTTATTTTTAGGCCATTAATTTTCAGTCTTTGTAGTTTGTACATAGACTGTGGTTGGAAGAGGTACCAATAATCAAAAATGAGACCAGTTACTTTAAAATGCTAGACCAAAAAGAGAAGGTTAGATACTTCCACCAAGAAGTTGCTCAGAGCAACTCTGAGATATGCTATCAGAGAGGAACTTTAAATGTTTCTGGAAAAAAATTTACCTAGGTGTAGACTTTGTGGCCTTTAATTTGCATAAATGTTTTTTGAGAAATCTGTATTAATTGCATTGATTATATTCTCACTTGTATTATCTTCTTCATTTTTCTGTACTTTGCTTCATTTAGGTCTGTGAAATGAAAAACTGCAATAAATGCATCTATTTTGAAGCTAAGAAAAAACAGGATCTCTATATGTGGTAAGAGAATTATTAAACTTTTCATTGAACTTAAGTGGGCTTCTCTTTGTACCTCTTATGTAATAGATTCCTTTCAGTTTTTATGTAAAAGAGGGGAAAATGAAGCAAACCCATTTGATTCACAAAATTGAAACCTTGGAAGAAAATTGAATACACGAATAAGCATATTTTGTTGTCTTTTCTGTGAATAGGTGGTAAGTACTTACTATATTCTAAACTCCAATTAGTGAAAAAGTTTTCTTCATATATTCCAGGCTTTCAAATTCACCTCATGGGCCATCAGCCAAATTCCTTGTTCAAAACAGTAAGTTAACTCAGTTTTAAATTTTTTAATGAAAAAACTAATAATCATTTGGAATAATTGTGCCAAATTTATAACTATTTTTGTTTTTGTATTAATTTTTCTAGTTCATACGCTAGCTGAACTAAAGCTGACAGGAAATTGTTTGAAAGGTTCTCGGCCTCTTTTGTCTTTTGATCCTGTAAGTTTCTCATACAGTGTCTGATTTTCTTATTTTGCCTAGCTGTTTTTTTTAGTGGATATAATTGTGCATATAATTTGGTTAACATAAAAATAATTTTAAATGATGCAATCTACTGATGTCAACTAATATGTTCATTTTATTTTTGTAGGCTTTTGATGAATTACCACACTATGCATTGTTAAAAGAACTCTTAATTCAGGTAAATGTCTTTTCTAGAAAGCATTTTTAGTGATAGAAGTGACTGACTGACTTCCTTTGGACTTTTGTGGGTGTGTGTTTGGTACTAGGGATTGAATTCATGGCAGCTCTACTACTGAGATCCCTAGTCTTTTTGTTGTCTTTATTTCGAGACAGGGTCTTGCTAAGTTGCCCAGGTTGGTGATGAGCTTTTGATTCTCAGCCTCCTGAGTCACCATGGGTCTTCCTTTAGACTTCTTAATAACTTAGCCATCAGAAACACTCATAATATGCCTTTGTAATAAGGAACTAATGTGTATTTTTTTTTTTTTTTTAACTAGATTTTTAGTACACCAAGATACCATCCCAAAAGCCAACCATTTGTGGACCATGTGTTTACTTTCACCATTTTGGATAATAGGATATGGTTTCGGAACTTTCAGGTTAGCTATACTTTGCTTTATAATTATACCTTTAAATAAATTAAGATATGCAGGATTTGTAGACATAGAGAATGCAAACAGAAAGTCCTTCGTTTTAAATAGCTTCCTTTTCTTTACAGAGGTCTCCTGCAAATAAATAATTGTCTATTATCTTAAAGTATAAGTGACCTCTGTCTACATGTTTTCGTGGTCCTGGGTTGATAGAGAGTATGGGTTTCTTTACAAGCCACTATGTTTCATTTTATAAAAAGGAAAATCTCTCATGTAATTGGGTGTAATTTATGTAATGTAATTTATACTAAGTACTGTAAAGAATACAATAAAATGTGTTTTTCTTCCAAAGGTTACAATCCAGGAGGTAGGGAAAATTGTGTAAGCAGAAAAACATGATTCCTGTAGAAGGCATTCAGTTAGAACTATTAGATGAGTCATACTGTGACTCATTCAAGAGAAGAGGTGATTCTAGAAATCCTGCAACAAATTTGGTAGAATAGTTCTGCAGGAAGATGGAAAAGTGAAAGAGAGCAGCAAAAACAAAATTTTAAACATATTTGAAGCATATGGGCTCTTACCTGTGTGTTTTATACAAGATACCTTGCAATATGAGTTAACTATATTCCATTTTTAACCTCTGAGGGCAGACATACCTGAACGTGAACCAACATATAATGCTAATATTTGTGAGAAGCAAGATATGAAACAAATTTAGATTAGTCAACTTTTTTCTTTTTTTTCTTTTCTTTTTTTTTTTTTTGTTATCAGGGATTGAACCCAGGGGTGCTTAACCACTGAGCCACATCCCCAGGTGTTTTTTGTTGTTGTTTTGTTCTTTTTGTTTTTGGGACGTGGTCTTGGTAAGCTGTGTTGGGCCTCAGCCTCCTGAGCAGCTGAGATTTATAGGTGTGTGCCATTGAGTTCAGCAGATCAGTCCATTTTTAAAGATCATACTGAAAAAGCATTACATATTTTTCCATGACAACCTCCTGTAACTGGCAATAGATTTCAGAAAATATTGATGATTTGGCACTTGCCAAGTTTTCCCCATGTCTCTTCCTTAATTTTACAGAATATCAGTTGTTTAGTACTTTTGTAATGAGGGTATATAGCCAGTTTAGTAGTTGTATATGCAGACCAAAATGAATGTTTCCCTTCTGTTAAAGATCATAGAAGAAGATGCTGCTCTTGTAGAAATAGGACCTCGTTTTGTCTTAAATCTTATAAAGATTTTTCAAGGAAGTTTTGGAGGACCAACTTTATATGAAAATCCTCACTACCAGTCACCAAACATGGTAAGCTTTCTTTGTTGTTTAATGGTCTTCAGTATACCAGAACTCTGTGACCAAAATAACTTCTTAAGGTAATTGCTGTTCTATCACCTTTGAAGCTGAGTTTGGTTTTTCTTACATGTATACCTGTGAATTACTACCTTTTTTTCATGACATTGGGTGGAGGACATAGAATTCACAAATGAATGTCTGCCTTATATAAAATGTTTATTCCAAAAACATCTAATTTTTGTTGTTTCTAGCATCGGCGTATCATAAGATCTATTACAGCTGCAAAATACAAAGAGAAACAGCAAGTGAAAGATGTGCAGAAACTGAGAAAGAAAGAGCCAAAGACTATTCTTCCACATGATCCCACTGAAGATGTTTTTGTTATACCAGCTGAGGAAAAACCACTAGAAATACAGTGGGTAAAACCAGAGCCAAAAGTTGACTTGAAAGCAAGAAAAAAAAGGATTTACAAAAGGCAAAGAAAAATGAAACAGAAGATGAACAGTGGGAATGCAAAATGAATCAATGGATAACAATTTGTTTTTCATTTATTGTGTATTTATTTTGTATTCAGTGTGTAAATACTTTTTATTACCTTTGTCTAATTAGTGTGCCATTTAAAAGAAAAATTAAAATCTTAAAATCAGTGATGTTTATCATTTTCCAATTAAAATACCACGAGAACTCATCAGTTAACTTTTGTTTTTCTTGTCAGACCTTGTTTGGTATTACTGAAAATTTAGCACAATCAGTAGATTAGAATTTTTAGTTTAGCAAAACTGAAATTCAGACATTTCTTAATACATACAAAGGCATTAGGCACTTTGGGAGCATAGTTGGTAGATAGTAAAATAGGGATATTCTCCTAGATAGTAAAGCATCTTGCTGAGCTTTGACTCCCAGAGCCACCAAATAATGAAGCCTTGGAAAAATGAACCTGTGATCTTTTTCTCACCTCAAAAGAGAATTCATTAAAATTTTTAAGTTTTGAGAATCAAATGAGTTAATATCTATGTTGAAAGCATTTTGTATAATATAATTTTGTTTTAGAAGAAACATATAGATATTATTTTAAAAACCTATATTTTTAAAACATATAGATATTATTTTAAAAACCTAGTAGTTCTAGGGTATGGTAGTACATGCCTGTAATCTGAGCAGTTTGGGAGGCTGAAGCAGGAGGATCACAAGTTTGAGACTAGCCTTAACAACTTAGTCCCTGTTTCAAAAGGAAAAAGACTGGGGATGTATCTTAGTGGTAGACCACCTCTGGGTTCAATCCCCTGTACTACAAAAAAGAGAAAAAATAAGGTAATGTAGCAGTCTGTTTCTGGGCTTAAGATAGATTAGTAATGGGGAAAAAAGATTCCTCCAGTAACCATGGGGTAGATGACTGCTGAATGGGACAGACAGAAATACAATGATACATATATATCTAATTAAATTGAATTACACAGTCACCCACCGTCTTGATTTCACGTTGGTTGTTTTCCCATGTTTACGACATGTTTACTAACTGCATGGCATTCTACTTTATGCCATAGCTATATAATCTGATCAGTATGATTAGTTCCTTATTAAATATTTCAGATAGGTGCTTGGAATATTTCTACATTAAGTCTTAGGTTTTTTTTTAGAAAAGGGACTCAGGTTAAGGGTTTTATACAGTATTTTTGCTTGATAGAACATTCATTTCACCATACCCTCGCTGATGGTGAGATAATGTCAGAAAAAAAGTTTTTGGTTTCAAAAATTAGTTTTTCTTTAGTGACTAGACTTGTTTTTCTGTGGTAGGGATATCTTTTACAGATTCCCAAAAGCTTTTTAAGTTATTTTAAACCTCTGCCCTACATTTTAATTATGTCTATTTAAAATTGTTGGGCAGAACTGCCAATTTTCCACTTCATTTTTAATTTTTTGTTAAAGATGTGAGTTGTATGTTAATTATGCTACTTAAACTAGTCTAGACTAGTTGTGCAAGTAATTCAGGTCAGAGGTTAACTTGAAATACTTCTGTAGGTAATTAAGGCCAAATCTAGTTAAATGTAAGAAACAAAATGGCCGCCATTGGTTTATTTAGGCAATTGAAGATAGCCTTGGATAAAAATGAGACAATTCAGGATTGTTAAACACCCACATCTCAGAAAGAGGTTAATTTGTAGCTTAAAAGAAGTTGCCAGTTTGAAGACTGGGGAGCAATCCATGTCTAGCAGAATCAGACTTGGCTGAGCCATGCATGGATACAGAGAAGTCTCACTCCCAGGAACTGGCGGTCTTGGGAGACTGTTCGAGATAACCTATGAGTAAGTGGTCCTGTATAAAGTGGCTGACCATCTGAGGATGTGCTAACTCCCTAAAGCAAATGGCTTCAACTCCACCCAATCCTGTTCCTCACAGAAGCAGCCCCTCCTGGTCCCTTTACCTGTGCAACTATAAATAAAGGTGAAGGTGGGGTTCTCTATCTTGTTAGAGGCCAGATCTGGTATGACTCAATTGACCACACCCTCTTCCATTCGAAGAGTATTGACTGGTGTGTTTATTGATTAGATAAGTGTATTAGTAATTGATTTAAAGCTAGCACCTTCATCCTCTGACAAAACTCTTCCCCTCTTCCACCCAGGATGTGGAACCCCCCCCCCCCCCCCCAGACATATTTTTGTTTTTGAGGTTTGTACTATGGAATTCAGGTGGAATTTCCAATATCAGTTATGAACGATCAATTTCCATATGGCGATGTTTTTATGTCCCAAATTTTCAAAATTATTCATATGGATGCCTTATCTGAGTGAGTGCTGGAATGGATCATCTCCCAAACCCATATTCATTTAGAAGTCAACCTATTAATTTCTTTAGGCTGAAATTTATATTCAGGATCATTGTCTTTAAATTTCTAAACATTGTTACTGGAAAAAAGAGATTTTTCTCAGAAGGGAAAAAAGCAAATGACTTCCAGAGTGAGTAATATAAAGCCAGATAGAGTTGGAGTAAACAGAACTTTGTCTCCCCCACGCCTTGCCCAAATCCATTCACAGGAGGTGAAAGGTCCCATGTTTCCCTCTCAAATTTTATTAAATTGTAATAATTTTACAAATCTTCCATCAATTAATGCAGAGCAATTCAGCTAGTTAGATAAACCAAAACCTACTGGTTAAAAACTACCCCATAATTGCTTTCTTAATCATTCTTGGCAAGTAGGAGCACAATTTCATCTATACTGGTAGTAAAGCTTTAAATGTGCTGTTTCCTTCTTAAATTGTTTGGTAAGCTGATTTATACAATCTTATTTACTGTCATTTCTCCTGTATATTGGTCAGGGTGAGCAGTAGCATAGGTTTTACCAAGTGGTAGCCGCCAAGAAGTGAAAAGATTAAAATTCTGGTGTTAAATTCAATGAATGCTGCCATTATACAGAGAAGGAGGCTTGAGTCATCCACTTGACCACTTGGAGTCCCATTTGCCTCATCTATTAAAAAGGGGACTGAGTTGAGAAATAATCTGAACCCCAAGATATTTTCGGGAATCCCTCCATACTAACCCAGTCTCCTCCCGCTTTAACCCTCAGATGCTCGGCCCAATCGGTGCCACTCACTCTGTGCGGCTCACAATGACATCGCTGTAGCCCCGCCCACTGTCCGGAGGTCCCGCCCCTCACTCCGTCGGCTCCCCTTCGAAGCCCCGCCTCCCTGTCCGCGGCTCTTCCCGGAATAGAGACCAGCCCCCGCCCATGCGGAGCCGAGGCCGCCGGCGCCGCCCCCTCC
>JAJEJO010000214.1:61568-192773 GCA_020662805.1 Glaucomys volans
CGCTCCCGCGTGCCGCAGCCCGCGCCGCCTGCCGCCGCCGCGCGCCTCCACCGCCCCGCGCCGCTGCCGCCGCCGCCGCCACGCTTGCTGGCTGGCCGGCTGCGGGCGCCGGGCTCCTGCCGGAGGAGAGGACAGCCAGCGCCGCCGCCGACGCTCCGGTCCGGGTCCGGGCCCGGGTCCCGGCCCTGGCCCCGTCCCGGGCCCCGGCCACAACCCCCTGCCGGGCCCGGCCATGAAGTGTCACTACGAGGCGCTGGGGGTGCGGCGCGACGCCAGCGAGGAGGAGCTCAAGAAGGCCTATAGGAAGCTGGCCTTGAAATGGCACCCGGGTAGGTGACCGCCCCGCAACCGCCGCGGCGTAGGGAAAAGCCCAGGCGACCTTTCTCACCCTGTCCCGCGTGACTCCGGGAGGCCAGCTGCGACCTACCCGCCGCCGGGCCCGGTGGCCGCGCGCAGTCAGCCTACCCCGCGGTGGACTCCCCTCTCCTTCCCGCGTTGCCCCTGATGGGGAAGACCACGCTCCGGCGACTTCACCTGCCCTTGCGCCGGGTTCGGTCCTGGCGAGGCCGGGATGGTCCGGGACACGCCTCTGACCTGCTGGTGCAGCTCGCTCAGCCTCCCTGGTTCCTTCCTCCGCTGCCCTCAACTCCGCCGGGGACCCTGTTGCTTAGATCTTACCTAGGCTCATTTCTAACTGAAGTTAAGACAGAGAACCAGCAGGGTGTCTTAGAAAGCTACGCGTGTGGTTTTTTCTTTTAGTAGGCTGCTTAAACACACCTTGTACTTCTCTTTAGACGTTTGTCTTCAGATGAAGAGTTCTGATCAGGTGTCCTCCATAATGAAGTTTGTATGTTCACTTTGACGTGCGCTTCCTTGGGACGTTTTGTTTGGTTGTATCCAGGCCTGTGTGACTTTTATGAAGTAATCTGATCTTTCAGACTGGGAAGCAAAGACAGTAGTTGGATCTCAGCTTTTTGAGGTTTTTAATAAGAGGCTGTTATCTTTTATTTATTTGTATATATTTAAGTTGGCAATGGACCTTTATTTTATTTATTTATATGCGGTGCTGAGAATCGAACCCAGTGCCTGGCACATGCTAGGCCAGCGCTCTGTCATTGAGGCACAAACCCAGCCCAAGGCTTTTATCTTAACCATTAATTAGTAAATACAGAGTCTTCAATGTATGCAAGTCACTGCAGTGTGTAACATGTAGATTATGAAATGCCAAGCCTGGAATTTCAGTTTTTTTTTCTAGTTGTAGATGGACTCAATACCTTTATTTTATTTATTTATTTTTATGTGGGGCAGAGGATGGAACCCAGTGCCTCACACATACTAGGCAAATGCTCTCCCACTGAACTTCAACCACAGCCCAGGAATTTCACATTCTTGTTGGGAAAACATCCCTCACACACATGAAGAGTTAATTACAAGTGCAAAGAAAGTAGCACAACACATAGCAGAAAAACTAGTAAATGCTCCGGAATTCAAGGAGGGAGTTATCACTTGTACTGAGAGATGCTGAGGTTTTCCCTCTTCAGAGATTGGATCCTGGAGGAATGGAATTTGGAAAAATGAACTAACAGTATGGGAAAAACTTTGGAAATGGGCAAAAGGTGTTTCAGGGGTGGGTTTACCAAAGGCAGTGTTTTTAGAAAGACTGAAAAATAGGGATTGGTAAAAGAACTGAAGAAAGGGTAGGGAGCAGAGTCAGAAGGGAATGTCTGTAGTTAATGGAACAAGAGGAGTTATCAGTGAAATTAAGTCTGTCTCGGCTTCACTCAGAAGCGGGGGTAACAGTGGGATGCCAGGACACAGGCATCAGAAGTCAGGTGAAAAGTAGAGGAGCTGTGAGCTGCCTACTGACTCGTTTTTTGTGGGAATGTTTTGTTCTTAAATAGTCAATTAAGATTTATTACCTGTTTGCCCTTATGTTAATCAGGGTTTGTAACTCTGTCCAATCATGTAACATATAGATATGCTAAGTAGGGATTGTGTCTTGTCCAATCATGTTTTCACTAACACCTTTGCTTAGTGTCCAATCTGGGCCCCTATGGTTTCCCTGGCAACAGTTATGCTAATTATGGGGCAGTGGCCTTTGCCCTTCTGGCCTGCTATAGCAGAAAGCTCCTTCCTGCAGGTGTTCCCGTCAAGCTGGTGTGATTGTAGGTTTCCCTTACACACTCGATGCATTCACAGCTTCCAACCAAGTGCCAGGGGCTGCTCCTACATATTAGCATGTTACTTAATTAATAGTTATTACCAAGAGAGAAACCAAATATATATATATATATTTTGGAAGGGCAGAAATAAGTGAACTAAATGTTCATCATAAGCAGGAAATAAGAAGACACAGACAAAATTAATAAATCCAAAAATAGTGTAAAAATAGTAGAAGTGTATTGGCAGAATAACAGATAATTATGATTACCCGTTTTGCAGAGATACCTTGGTAGGGTACTATGAAGGCACTGAGTGACTTGGATAGGGCAACGATAGTTAGGGGAAGTTCATAGTGGACAAGTAAGGAGGACCCAAGGCATGCTTAGGGCTAGGGTGAGGGAAAAGGTTCAGATGGTGCAAAGAAAAAATTACCAGATTTGGTGAGTAATTGAAAATCAGTGTGAGGAAGAAAGCATAAGTATGCAAATGTTAACTAAAATACCAGCTTTGAAACCAAACCTGTCAGGAACTAACTGAATGCAACTATCTTCTCTGAATAATCATACTTCATGGCATCCTAAATATCTCTAAGCTTGAAAATGCTATATATTCCTATTTTCCTACAGAAACATGATTTGGGTTTGCTTGCTTTGCTGGCTCATTAATTTTAAGTCCGTTACTCAGATGTTTAATTTTGTTCTACGTACAGGGCATTTCCTTAGGTATTTCTGGAGTTAAGCTTTGCTTCAGAGAATAATGTGTCCCTGATAAAGAAAGATTGTCCTTTTTATGGTTTTAAAAAAGAGAGAAGGAAAGAAATTATCTTTATTTCTTTTATGGAGGAGCTGAGAATAAGTTCCAGTAGGACCAATAGTTCTGCCCAAGGAGGAATAGATTCCTCCTTGTGAAGGCAGGCTTCATCCAATGATTATTCCCTGAGCTATGTGAACAGGGTGGGAAAGACCTCTTCCTGGTGGCTTTTGCATTCTGTGGGAGACACAGAATGGAAAATTTTCAGTATGGTGAGTGAAGGGCTGTATGAGGACAAATACAAGGTATTTATGAGCCCCTATACTCACACTGGACTATGTGAGTATGGGAATGGAAGAGCTGGAGAGAGCCATTCAGGAAATGCATCCCTGAACAAGTGACCTAGGGTGGAGGCCTAAAGTGGGAAGATGGGTGGAGGGAGGCAGGAGAGAATGTGAGGAGGAGGTGAGCATGGTCAGGTAAATAGGGCTGGTCTTGAAGGTTTTGGTAAACTGGAGTAGGACTTTAGCCTGAGGGCATTGGGACCTGAAGCCATCAAGGACCTAGAAGCAGGGGAATGATAGATTCAAGTGTTTTCAAGTTTCTCTCAAGCTGTTGTTGGGAGTAGGTGTTGAAGGGGGCAAGACCAGAGGTAAGTAGGCCAGGAGGTCAAGAAATTGAAATCACTAAACTGATATGGAATCTCTGAGCCAGGTAACAAATTTTTCATTGAGTCAGGAAGTCAAGTGAACAGTGAGGAAGAGAAGAGGATGGTATGGCCAAATGATCGGAATCTCAAAGGAATACTACTTCTTCCCTGTGGGCTGGTAAAGGATCAGTGACTAGGCACATGCCTGCTGGGGGAGTGCTGTGACAAGAGGAGCCAAGAGGCCTTTACAGTGTTTGCAGGGAGCCAAGCCAAGGCTTCAAAGGTGCTCCCCATGAGATCTTTCAGAAGGCACTGTAAAAAAGTTTAGGAGGGAGCAGAAGAATGAATATGTAAAAAGAAAAAAAAATAGCATGAGAATGAATGACTTAAACTCCAGTGACTGAATTTGTAATACATGTGGCTTTTACACATGGAAAAAAGTAAACTTGCCTTTTTTATTGTTTATTTACCTTATTACACTTAGATTATAGTTTGATATAGTCAACTAATTCAAGTGCATTTAAGTGAAATAGAAAGCCATGTGACAGATTGAAAAAAAGTACTTAAGAAAATGACTCTAGTAAGATATTATACCTTATTTTTAGATGGCACATTAACGGGTTTTGGTGTTTAAAGCTTTAGCTTCCTCTAGACTTCTTCAGGGGAGGAGAGAAGGGAATGGAACAAAAGAAGACAAGATACAATACTGGTCTAGGTCATTTAATTTTTCCTAGGATGCCAGAAAAGAAGTATAGGCTGGTTAGATCAGTGATGCTCTGGTTATAAGTGACGCCCAATTTGAGGTCTGCTTAATATATATTGAAGTGAATATTGGAAAATGTCAGAACATTACAGGACTTGGTCCTCATTCTTTTCCTTTTGAACATGTTTTTAATGATTTGATGAGGACATAGAACTCATAACTCTTTATAGCTAGACTCTTACCTTGAATGGGTATCATTGTTGTGCCCAACAGCCTGTGATAGTAAGCTCGCTACAGTGGCTAATCCAAAAAGTTACTTGACAAATCTGGAGGAGGCCTGTCCTGGTAGCTGGGTACTCACCCATCATCCAAGGTAGCAGCTCAAGATAGCAGGCAGCAAAATGCAGGAGGAAAGGATATAGGAGGGACAGTAGTGTTTGCTAGCTGCCCTTTTAAGGAGGAGTCTTAAAAGCTACTGTAAAATACTTTATAGATTTTATTGACCAGAGCTTGGTTACCTGTTTATACCCACACTTCAATGGAGGCTGAGAAATGGAGTCTTTATTTCTGGGACCAAGAATCTACCATAAAATCAGGGTTTAGTTGTTAACTGGAAGGAGAGAGCAGACATTGGAATTAGCCAGCAATCTTTGCCAACATCCTCATATTGAGTACGGCTTCACCTGTAAGTATTATACCTTGACTTTAGGCAGGACACAATTGATGGATTAAGGGCACACTGTGAGTATCACCCAGGCCCTTTTCATCAAGGGAACAGTGTCTTTCCTGGGAATCTTTGCTTAGTAGATTTGTGTTTACATCTGATTGGCTAAAACTTGCTACCTAATAACCACAAATAAAAGTCTGAAATTTTTTAACTGGATATATTGCCACTGTGAACAAAATTTAGGTTTTGTTAGCAAGAAGAGAATAGATATTTAGTAGGCAACTTATAATATCTGTTACATAGTGATAGTCAAAATCTCATTGCAACAGGGCTGTGTGTGTCCATTCAACCTAGAACCTGATTGCAAAAGGGTCACAACAAGATATAATTGCTAGTATTCATTGGAAGTAGCAGAAAGCGTAACCAGTTTATTTTCCTCCTACCAGAAGTCTTGGAGATAGGTGCCAACAGATATTATTTCATGAGCTTGGTAATTTCATGTTCAGTGTCACTGCAAATCTGGTGAATTTCCCCTTCTGATCTCAAGATAGCTGCTGAAGCTTCAGCCGTCACATCCACATGTAATACAATAAGAAAGAGGAAGGAGGAAGAAAATAGACTTTTGCTTTCATTGCATTGGTCAGAACCTTGTCACATGGCCATTCCTACCAGACAGGGAGGCTGGAGAAGCAAGTATCTTAGTGTATCCAACTCCCTCCCACCTCCTGCCCCCAGCAGAGACTACAGGAGAAAAGCAGGAGAGGGTATTGAATGATCTAACATACAGTGTCTTCCACAGGATGGATTAAATCCTATATTTGAGTTTATAAAATTAACCGATTATACAGTTAGTAATCGACTTGTCAGTAAGGGAAAAACATGTGAACCTTTGTCAACCATTAATTCTGTATGACGTATGCTGCTGCTTAGGAGTTAGTGTAATTAGTTATAGTATTTAAAAGTGTATTGGTTTGGAAATAGCAAGTGGATCATTGATTATCTATGCCTGTCTTGGACTGTATTGGAAATAGAGGATTCTGATTGCCATAAGAAATGGGAATACTCAGGGAATTAGGTATTGGCTGTCTAAGATTCAGCACTTGTCTAAGCTGAATTAGATTTAGTTTGTGTTACTTTTTGCATACAGAGAGGTTCCAAAGATGGAGATTATTTTTACTTAATGTAAGACTTTTTTCACTTCTAAAGGACCATGATTCTACAATGTCTAAAGCTTTTTGTGTTAAAGCTTCTTAGTAATTAAAAAGCAGTCATGGCAAATTGCCACACTTGATAAGTATTGTCAGTGTGAGGTCTTAGCAGAAGGCCACCTGCAGAACTGGGGGTCATTGTGCTGAGATCTGAGAAAAGGTGGTAGGATAGGATGCCTTTGAGAGCCAACGATACAAATAGTATTTATAGGGAATATATTTCCATCAACATATCTTCTACCTAACCTCTTAGAAGTTGTGGCTTAAAGAATTTCAGTATGCTTAAAATACTTTGCTTTCAAATGTATTAGTTTTCTGTTACTACAAAACAAATTAACAAAGCCTTAGAGCTTAAAATGGCAAACAGCAAAAACAATGAACAGTTATTCATTATGTAGATTCCCAAGTTTCTGAGACTCAGAATTGAGAATGGCTGGTTTGGGTGGTTTTTGCGTAGGGCTTCTGATGAGGTTGTATTCAACACTGAATCGATTCACTTCCATGCTCATGCATGTGGTTGTTGTTAGGCCTCAGTTCCCTGTTGGTAGGCCTCAGTTCCCTGCTGCCTGTAGCTCTGAGAGCCTCAGTTTTCACCCCACAAGTTTCTCAATAGGCTGCCTGGTTCCTCAGTTATGGCAGTTAGCTATGCCCAGAGAGGGTGAGAGCCCAAGATGGAAACTGAGGTCTTTCATAACGTCATCATTCACACAATGTATTATTACCCCTGCCTCTGCTGTTGTTCATAGAGACCAACACTGCTAATGAGGGAGGGAATAGACAGCACAGGATGTGAGTACCTGGAGGAGGAGATTACTGAGTGCCAGCTACCACCTGGAACAAAGATGCTATCAGAATCCCATAGTGAAGAAGCATAATTAGTATCTGTATATTTCGAGGTTGATTTTGGTATGCACAGACAAAAAAGAAAAACAATATGAACACTAAATGTAACCTAGCATTAGATATGAGGTAAATAACAGTTTTTCTATAACTGATTTGGTGGTTCTTTTTCTCATTGTGAAAATAAAATGTGTGCTTCTTGGGATTTTCCCTTTGTGGATTCCTGGTTTAGATTCATTGATAACACCAAGGCTTATGGACACTTGTGACAGATTTCTGATTACTAGCTGTCATTCTAGAAATCTCTATTTTCCTTAGTTTTCTTTTTCTTTATTTGTACATTCTTCATCTGTTTATGGCCTTTGCAATGAAAGTCTGTCCTCTACTTTTTTAATGATGAAATTTTGTGACTTTATTTTAACAGATAAAAATCTGGATAATGCCGCAGAAGCAGCTGAACAATTTAAATTAATACAAGCAGCATATGATGTGTTGAGTGACCCTCAGGAAAGAGCATGGTGAGCATTGCCTTGTCTTTCCTATCATCATTTATTTTTTTGAAAGGAATCATCCACATAGGATTGTTGTTTGTTTTAAAATTAATACACTAGATGGTTTCAGTGTGTTCTGAAGCATCTGTCACCTATTTATTATATAAAATGCAATATTTTATATGAAAAAGTGCTCATCATCTCTAGTAATTAGAGAAATGCAAATTAAAACTACCCTAAGATTTCATCTAACTCTAATCAGAATAGCTATTATCAGGAATATAAGCAATAACAAGTGTTGATATGGATGTGGGGAAAAAGGCACACTTGTACATTGCCGATGGAGTTGCAAATTGCTGCAGCCACTCTGGAAAGCAGTGTGGAGATTCCTCAAAAAACCTGGACTGGATCCACCATTTGGACCAACTATCCCACTCCTCGGTTTATACCCAAAGGTCTTAAAATCAGCAAAGTATAGGGATGCAGCCACATCTATGTTTGTAGCTGCTCAATTCACAATAGCTAGATTGTGGAACAACCTAGATGCCCTTCAATTGAAGAATGGATAAAAAAAAACTGTGGTATATATACATAATGGAATATTATTCAGTCATAAAAAAGAATAAAATTATGGCATTTGCTGGTAAATGGGTAGAGTTGGAGAATATCATGCTAAGTGAAATAAGCCTAGCCCAAAAAAACAAAGTCTGAATGTTTTCTCTGACCAGTGGATGCTGATACATAATGGGGGTGTGGGGGAAGCCGGTGTTATGGAGGGGATAGGAAAGAATGGAGGAAGTGTGGATGGTGTGGAGGAAAATGGGACGGGAGGGGATGGGGGAAGGAAAAATAGTAGACTGAGACAGACAGTATTACCCTATGTATGTGTAAGATTATATGAACTTTGTGAATAAGTAAAAAAATAAATTAAAAAAATAATAATTAAAAAAATAAAAAATGCAATATTTTGGTAGGAAGGAACTTCTTGTTACTATCTAGTTTAATAGGTGATTAAATAAAGTTTGGTGATTCTATATAATTTTAATTTTGATACTTCAATTTCTTATTACTCTGTTACTCGGTCCCTTTGGTGTATGATAAATTTACTGATGTCCAACAGGAAGAAGATTGACTTGTCCTTAAATCAGGTGGGATCCGGGTGTGGTGGTGTGCACCTGTAATACCAGCTACTTGGGAGGCTGAGGCAGGAGGATCCCACATTCAAGGCCAACCTGGGCAGTATAGTGAGACTTGTTTCAAACAAACAAAATCCAGAGTGTTTAAATACAAGAATTGCACATAGGATATGTGAAAAAATTTGTTAAGCTTCTATATTTATGACAGCTATTTTTACCAAAGATGGCCTGGTAATTTAATTCCATTTCCAAATAAAAGTTTCTGTGTTTGAAGTTCTGGGTTTTCAGATTCTTGATTAATTTTTTGCCTCAAAGGAATAAGTTTTAAACCCTTACGCAGACATGCAAGATCCTCCTGTTACAGAGAGAAGGTGGTGTTTGGTGCTGCTGTGCAGTCTGCCTGTTGAGCATTATAAGAAAATCAGAGGTTCCTAAACTTTTCTCTGCCTGAAGAATTTGGAGATCTGGCCTTAGAAATTCTGCTTTCCTCTTGGAACTTTCAGATTGCTCCCTGCCTTTCTCGTATCTAGTCTCTTCTCTAGAACTCAGGCTGTTTTCTTGTCCCGTGGACTTCATGTCTTTTATTTAAAGCTTCTGCCTGATGGCTCTCCTTTTGCCTCGAGGTAGTACCATGTAGTAGCTAGGAACCTAGTTCTGCTAGTGCAGGAGAGCTAGTTTTGAATTCTGATGATACTGTTTATGGACTTTATGATCATGGACAATAAGTATTTAATGTCTCTGAACCTTAGTTTCCCATTGTATTAATGGGATAGTAACTACCTTTACAGAGTTATTATGAATAGTAATTGTGTGTGTGTGAAGCTCCTAGATTAAGTTTATATAAACATAAGAAGAGTCTTCTTAATCTTTTGCAATTTGGCAAATCCTCAAATTCATTTATGGACCAAATTGTCCAATCCTGTCTTATTTGTACTGTTTCTTTCCTTTGGAAATGAAGCTCCCTTTCTGTCTTTACTGATTTTTTTTAATTCCCCTGTTCATATGGGCTAATATTGTATAAGGTTAGGAGGTACAGGCACAGTTTAAAAAAAGACTTTGGTCTTTTCGTGTTAATATTTCCTTAAAATTGGTTGTATATTGGACACATTGAAATGTATACTGATATTTTGGTTGATTTGTAATGAGGAGTCCTTTTGAATTCTTATGTATTTGGTTTTCACCAACAGTGCCTTTTTTTTTTTTTTTTTTTTTTTTAAGGTACGATAATCATAGAGAAGCCTTACTTAAAGGAGGGCTTGATGGAGAATATCAGGATGACAGCTTAGATTTGCTTCACTATTTCACTGTTACCTGTTATTCTGGTTATGGAGACGATGAAAAGGTAAGATAAGTGAAAATCTTAATTTCTTATCAAGTAGTTAAGTAAGACTCAGATGCAAGAGAACAATGAGAAGTATGCTGTAATAGAAAATGAAGCAATGTTCATTTTGAATCTGGAAAATACCTTGCCTGCGTATTTAAACCTTTAGTACCTAAAAACCTCCAATTGATATTAAATGTACTTGCACTGACCAGAGCTGGGTTCTATAAATTTTCAATGTTGAAAGTTTTTCATCTTACATTTTAAAATATTACTTTGTGAATAGACTACGGAAATATTAAGTATTTGTGTTTCTGATTTTTTCAGGGCTTTTACACGGTTTATCGTAGTGTTTTTGAAATGATTGCAAAGGAAGAACTGGAATCTGTGTTAGAGGAGGATGTTGAGGATTTCCCAACTTTTGGAGACTCCCAGAGTGACTACGATACGGTAAAAGACAAGTGCATTGCATTTTATAATTACCATTTATCACTGTCTTTTTCCCATTGTCTGATTTTTTAAAAAAGGAGTCCTAGTCCTACGTCATTACCTCTTTTACCCTCTCTCTTTCTGAAGGAACATGCAGTTCTCTCATAGCCACCTTCTTTGCTTTTTCTGTAACTGCACCACAGTCCTTTTCTTTGGCCAGTAAGATTTTCCTTTTTTCACTGGATCTGTTGAAGAGTGGTTCAAAGCCTTAAAAGGACCATACATTGATTAGTGGGAATGTTATATATATATGAAAAAAAGATGTTTTGCATCATTAATATTTACTGCCTTTCAAAAAAATCAAGTTAAAAAAACCAGAATTTTACTTATTTTTTTTTTGTCACTAGGTAGTCCACCCTTTCTACGCTTATTGGCAGAGTTTCTGCACTCAAAAGAATTTTGCTTGGAAGGAAGAATATGATACCCGGCAAGCTTCAAACCGCTGGGAAAAACGCGCCATGGAAAAGGAAAACAAAAAGATTCGAGACAAAGCAAGGAAAGAGAAGAATGAGCTTGTTCGGCAGCTGGTAGCTTTCATCCGTAAAAGAGATAAAAGAGTGCAGGCACATCGGAAGCTTGTAGAAGAACAGAACGCAGAGAAGGCGAGGAAGGCTGAGGAGATGAGGCGGCAACAGAAACTAAAGCAGGCAAAGTATGTGACTGGCTCCTTTCTCAGTTTAGGTGGGATCAAAGGGAACATCAGTAGGTACTAGACTTGGGGTTCTCATGTCATGTTTAGTCATGTTCAGTCATGATTTAATCCTGGCATTAGGCGGAGCATTTTCACCCACTATGTAAACATTTTCATTTTGAATGGGATTTTTTTCTTTAGAGGCCCTTTATACTTGAAATCCTTAATAGATTCTTATAAAATGTAACAGTAACTAATGTTAATTGAATTCTTACTCTGTGCAAGGCCCTGTTCTGTTTGCTTTCCTGCCACAATTCTGTGTAGAAACTTGTTTTTAGTCCTCTTCATTCTTGTGAAGAAGAGAGACATGTTTACTAAGGTCGCATGGTTAGTAAATCACAGAGCCAGGAACCAGATCTAAAAAGTTTACTTCAGGTCCTTGCTTTTAACTAATCATTATGTCTTTTTGTTGGTACTCTGAGATATTCAGTTCATTTTTAGTTTCTTTAAATTTTTGTTGTTAAGAGTAATTGTAAACATTTTGTGTCCAGAACGTTTTAGGGTTCTTTTATAAATCATTCATTTACTAAAAATTTTACCTACTCTACCTATCATCTTTTCAAGATCTGTATTTTATTTGACACTCAGAACTTAAAGTGATCTGAAGATTTTTTTCTATGCTGTAAAAGATGTATGTTTTAAAACCCAGTTTCAATTAGAACAGTTAAAACCAGCCAGGTGACAGGTGACTTTGCCAGAATTTTAACTTAAGCACAGGGTTTAGGTTTGTAAGCTTTGCAGCTTGCGAGGAAGGAGGTCTCTAGGGGATAGATTTTTAAATCTAAGGAATAAGTAAAAACCGTGTACAGACATGCTTGTCAGAGTTAAGTAAGAGTGTGCTCCGTGGATCTAGACTGGCAGAACAGTACAGAGAACAGAGCTGGATGACCGTGGCTGATTTGGAGAAGGAACTCCGGGAGATGGAAGCCCGCTATGAAAAGGAATTTGGAGATGGATCAGATGATAATGAAATGGAGCAACATGAGCTTAAAGATGGACAAGATGGTAACTTTTATAATTGGTTAACACATTTTGGGAAATAAATTTTATTGTGTGCAAGGATGTACATTCAGATGCCTATAAGTTCCAGTAAATGGTCACAGGTATTAGACAGTAGGGAATGGAAAACTCAGAGTTGCAGCTGATTGTTGCCAACACTGTGCCAGAGTTTACATTTCCTTGTTTGCTTTCTAAATAAAGCTGGAAATCAGTTTTTGTGGAACATCTCCCAATTTTTAATTATTTTTTTTTTCTTAAAATAATTATATGGACTTCACAAAGGTAGTCCATTCAAGTAGTCTAATTCAGGTAGTTTGATTAATAAGCTTTTTTGTCTGTAATCCAAATGATTTGCCTTTCTAGCTGCTTAAATATAGTGACAGGTGAGCATATTCAGAGATGTGACTGACTGGCCTTTAAAAGAAAATGCAGTTAAATAGTAGGTCAAGTTTTAATAGCAGTTATTTCCAGTAAAGCAGTTTATATGCAGAAGTCTGTGTGTTATCTATCAATTATTTCTCTCACTTCTGACTTTATAGAGAAGCTCCTCATGGTGTCCCAGAATATTTCTTTTCTTTGTCTTTATCATTAAAGCTCAGGCAAGTGACTACCCCAAGAGTGAGGCTTTGACATTTTTGAGAATAGCTATATATCTGATTTTCCCCACTGTCTCTACTTTTCCATAAATAAAACTGAATGATCTAAACAGTTCACTAATTTACTTAGCTAAGAATGTGATTTTTATACTAACAGCCCAAATGATGAAATGATAAACTTTTATTTATTCAAAATGATTAGGGAAATGAAATGTTTTATTAATGAATCAGAAATGGTGTGTGAAAAAGTGCTTTGAAAATTCTAAAGCACTTTATAATTGTGATGTGTCCTAATTTCACAGTTTTTATAAGGTTCTTTTAAAAAAATTTTATATTTTGTTTTTAGTTATACAGAACAGTAGAATGTATTTTGACATATACATGCATGGAGTATAACTTCCCATTTTTGTGGTTGTACATGATGTGGAGTTAAACTAGTTGTATACTCATATATGAACATAGGAAAATTATGTCTGATTCATTGTACTGTCTTTCCTATTCCCCTCCCTTCTCCCTTCCCTTCATTCCTCTTCGTCTAATCCAGTAAACTTCTTTTTTTTTTTTTAAATTTTGATTCATTGAACACAAATGGAGTACAGCTATTGTTTCTCTGGTTGTACACAAAGTAGAGTCACACCATCTGTGCATTCATACATGTACAGAAGGCAATGATGTCTGTCACACATCACGTAATTATTACCCCCCCACCCCAACCCCACCCCTCCCTTCCCTCTATGCTATCTATCCTTCCTCCATTCTTGCCACCCTTCCACCCCACATTATGCATCATCATTCACTTATCAGAGAGACCATTCGGCCCTTGGATTTTTGGGATTGGGATAGAGTCAAACTAAAAAGCTTTTTCTCAGCAAAGGAAACAATCAGGAATGTGAAGAGAGAGCCTTCAGAGTGGGAGAAAATCTTTGCCACACACACTTCAGATAGAGCACTAATCTCCAGAGTCTACAAAGTACTCAAAAATCTTTACACCAAGAACCCTAATAACCCAATCGATAAATGGGCCAAAGAAATTAACAGGCACTTTACAGAGGAAGATCTTCAAGTAATCAACAGATTTATGAAAAAACGTCCAATGAACTTTTATTCTTCCTTCCCCCACCCCTTATTGTGTGTTAGCATCCACATATCAGAGAGAATATTTGACTTTTGATTTTGGGGATTGGCTTATTTCACTTAGCATGATAGTCTCCAGTTCCATCCATTTACCCGAAAATGCCATAATTTCATTCTTTTTAAGGTCCTTTTGCATACAAGATCTAATCCTCATGAAGTCCCCTTTAAATGTAGATTTTACTGATGGAATTAAGTCCATTTTACTGAAGAAGAAAGTAGGAGTCTGAGAACGTGTGACATAAGCCTGAGAGCATAACCATTTTGAGATGTAGATTTTTTACTTCAAATCCAGCATTCTTTATTAATTGTTTGATTATTTAAACGTTATTTCATGTATATGATATTTTGAAATGCACACATAATTGGAAAATAGCACCACATGCAGTAGATCCCTCTTATCTTTGATTTTGCCTTCCATAGTTTCAGTTACTTGGTCAACTATGGTCTGAAAATATTAAATGGAAAATTGTGTAAATAGCCTAAGTTTTAAATTGTGCATTAGTCTTAATAGTGTGATAACATTTTGCATAATTATGTCTCACCCCATTTGGAAAGGGAATTATCCCTCTCTTCAAAGTATCCATGCTTTATATTCTGCCCACCTGTTAGTCACATAGTAGCCCTTAAGGTTATCAGATTAACTGTCATGATATCACAGTACTTGTAGTCAGATGACCTTTTGTTTTATTTAATGATGTTCCCAAAATGCAAGAGTAATGATGCTGGCAATTAAGATATGCCAAAGAAAAGCCTTAAAGTGCTTTCTTTAAATGAAAAGGTGGGCCAGGTGTGATGGTGCACACCTGTAATACCAGTGAAACTCAGGAGGCTGAGGCAGGAGGATTTCAAGTTCAAGACCAACCCCAGCAAGTTAGGTCCTAAGCAACTTTAGTGAGATACTGTCTCTAAATAAAAACAGATTAAAAACAGCTGGGTATGCGACTCAGTGGTTAAGTGCCTCTGGGTTCAATCCCTATTGCCAAAATAAATAAAAGTAAATGTAAATAAATAAATGAAAGGTAGAAGTTTTCAATTTAAGGAAAGGAAAAAATTCATATGCTGAGGTTGCTAACAACTATAGTAAGAATGATGCTTGTAACCATGAAATTGTAGGAAAGAAAAAGAAAATCCATGCTAGTTTAACTATTCAATTTCAAAATGCAAAGTTATAGCCACCATTTGTGGTCAGTGCTTGGTTAAGATGGAAAAGGCATTCACTATAGGATTTGGTAGTATCTGAGGTTTCAGGCATCCTCTGAAGGTTTTGGAATAAATCCTGTGGTTAAGGGGCGAACTACTGTCCTAAACATTAACCCTAAATAGGATGTATTTTGGTTATTTGTGATTTCATTGAGAATGTTCTTCAGACTTATATTAACATCACTTATAAAGAACCAAAATGTAGAATATGAAAGAGATACCTTGGAATCTTTATTGATGTAATAATAAATCCCAAATGGCATCAATTTATTTTTTATTTCCTAAAAACTAGAATATGGGATTGTTGTGCAAAGAATTCCATTTTAGTTCCTTAGTCACTTCGATTTCATGGACTACAGTGATACTAATTATTCTGTTTTTAATAAAGCCTTAAGCTTATAAAGAAAGGTCTGTAAAGAAAAAGTTTAAACGTTTACCTATAATATACAATTTTAAGAACTGTTCAGTAATTAATGATAAACTATTGTAAGCTAAATATAAGCTTATCAGAGCAAATCACAGTGCTAAAAAGCCTGTGCTGAAAAACCTGCTTTGTGGTTGAACTATTAGAATGGCGTTTGATGTTCCAAACCAAGTTCCCACTTAGGACTTTGCAGACTTTCTGAATCTTCTTCTGAGCAGACTAAAGAAAACAACATGCAAGATAGGGTGGATTTATTTGAAAGCTTTCAGTGTTGCTTTTGAAAGACCAACTCAAATCCTGACAGCCTGTGGTTGGGTTTTTTGTTTTTTGTTTTTTTTTAGATTCATACTAAAGAGGTATCATTTATCATTTGTTAAGGTACTTCAGACTTGTGTTCTAACCAAATAGGATTCTTACCATAGGCTTTCCTCTCATAGGTAAAGATAGTGATGAGACCGAGGATGCTGAGCTTTATGATGACCTTTACTGCCCAGCATGTGACAAATCTTTCAAGACAGAAAAGGCGTAAGTTTAATATCTTTGAACTCACCTTTTCTTTTGAGGCAAAGTGTCACACTTTGAATGTCCTTAAAAGAATGTGCTTACAGCAGTAGATCACGAACCCCTACCTGTCATCTTGGGGAATTCTTATCCTGGAGAGAAGAAAGAGGTATTTGTACCATAGTTATGCCTGTTGTACTAATTATCATTCATTCCAATATTCCTACATAATATCTGCTTTTTAAGTATACAAGCTGTTTCCAGAAAGAAGTTCTGCTTCTTTTGACAAAGCATAGGCACGCAGTTGAGGAGGCTAGACTGTAATCCTCTCTCCATTATTGGCATTAAACTCACTTCCAGCCATTGCTGTTCCATGGATGTTGTTGATGCCAGCCTGGGAACTTTAAACTTGTCCTGCCAAGAGTCTTTTTACCAAAGTGGAATCACTTCATCTTGTGGGAACAGTGGTGAAGAGTGAAACATTAAAAAAGATTCCATTATAAAGGAAGGAGAAGAGGACATGGGAGAAAATGAGTCATATCACTAAGGAAAACAAATAGAAAGGAAAGCAAAGGATGAGAATGAGAATGTGGCATTGTGAACAAGTATTACTGGATAACGCTAAGGGAGAACTGGAAGGGTACTAAAAGAAGTGGTGAGAGGCAGAGTTAGAAACAATAAAACAAAATGCAGCAGTGAGAGGTTTTTTGATTTTTTTTAATTTGGAAATAATATCACACCTAAAGAAAAGTTCCAAGAATAGAATCTGGCATACCCTATTTAACTGTTGCTAACATTTTGCCCCATTTGCACCTGCTTTCTCTACATGTACATGTATGTGCACACACAGATACAACTTTTTTCCTGTATAATTAGAAAGCAAGTTTCATATATTCTGCTTTTACCTCTAAATACTTCCTGATATATGAAGAATAAATATATGTTACCAACATATAACATTGATGTACTTTGATCTAATTTATTGCTTATATTCCAGTTTTGCCAGTTGATTTTTTATTAATATTCTGTATAACATTTTCCCAACTTCAGTACAGAATCCAATCTAGGATCATATACTTGATTTATTTGTCTCTCTAGCCTCATTTAATCTGTAATAGTTAACTCATCTTGTCTTTTATGCCATTTACATTTTGGAAGTATAGTATCACTTTAAAATGTTTTTTTTTCTTGAGCTGGGCATGGTGGTACATGCCTGTAATTCCAATGATTTGGGAGATTGAGTCAGGAGGATCACAAGTTCAAGGCCAGCCTCTGAAATTTAGCAAGGCCCTAAGCAATTTAGTGAGACCCTTTTCAAAATTTAAAAGTTTTTTAAAAAAATGGCTGGGAATATGACTCAATGGTTAAGTGTCCCTGGGTGACCTCCCCCAGTAAAAAAAAAATTTTTCTTAAATATTTCTTATTTGGGGTTCATCTGCTTCTTCACAATTAGCTCAAGTTGTGCATCTCCTGGTGAATACTGAATAACATATTGTGTCATTCTCAGGGTTTCATATCTGGGGATACACAAGTCTGCTCTTCATTGGTGATCATTTCGATTACCTAATCAAGGTGTTGTTCAGTTTTTCTATTGCAGAATTAGTATTTTTTTCCCCTTACAAAATTTTTTTCCCTGGAAACATGTTTAATATATAGGGAGATACTCCCACAAATTTGTCATCCATTAATAATTTTAATCTTGCATGGGTTGAGTAACCCTGATTTGAAAATTGAAAATCAGCAATTCTCCCAAATCCTAAATTTTTTTAGTACAGACATAATGCCAAAAGTTAGAAAATTCTGCTTTTCTTCTTGGGACAGACCACAGCCAACATATAGGCACACTGAACATATTGTATAAAATTACCTTCAGACTCTTTGTACAAGATGTCTGTGAAACATGACTGAATTTTGTGTTTAGACTTGGATTCCATCCCCAAGATACCTTACGGTATGTTTATTTTGGATAAAAGATATTCAACCTTCACTGGTCTTCATTGTGATAATTTCCAAATGATGTTTTTCTGCTCCTTCTGCATTTATTAATCAGCAATTGGTATTCTCTTATAAACAAGCACCTTCCCTTTCCCTCATTTATCTACCTTATTTATTATTAATTTTCTATTGTTTTAGAATTTATAAATTTAATTTGTTACTGCCCTTTTCTTGATCACCTATTTCCAGATTTACTCAGAGTTCCTTTAGACCAGCTCTTTATGTCCTTCTGACATGACTTCATTTTAAGCAATTATTTATGATATACTAAGTATATCCAAATTTATCCAAGGGGCTTTGATGTGAAGGAAAATTTTAGTGAGAAGGAAAAGTAGCAACCAAAACTTGGAAAGCCAAAAGTCTGAACAGATGACATAAAGTATAGAGTGACTTAGGTTTCCTACTTTCTTTCTTTTTCTTATTCTTTTTCTTTCAGTGCTAGGGTTGGAGTCCAGTGTCTTTTGCATATAAGGCAAGCACTATCATTGAGTTATATCCCAAGTCCAAGTTTCCTACTTTCTAGTTTATCTAACTCTAATGTTGGCAGCTCTATTTTGTGAAATGTTTTTTAATTGCCTATGGATACACTGAAATAACATTTTGTATGGTTTTAAACATGTGCCTGAACTTAGATTCAGGGTGGTAGTAGTGAGAAGGTAAAACCCTCTTGAGAAGGTGAAAACCAGCTGTTGAAAAAACCAAAAGGAAGTAAACTACTCTTTTCCTCCAAGCCCTTGTATCACCATTTCTCTAGAGGTATTCCTTTTGAAGTTAGAATGAGTATCTTGCTATTTTCAGTGATCCCTGAAAGACTGTAGCATGACCTAAAATACAGAAGCATTTTTAAGAAATACTTAGTAATTGAAAGGAAATTGTGGAGAAAGCTTTAATTTTTAAGAATTGAAAAATCATGTTGGTTACATGTATGACAAATGTTTTCTAGTTCTGTGGGCCTGACTTTTTGTTCTCATGGTGCCTTTTGTTCAAGGTTCTTAGTTTTATTTTATTCATAAAAATAATATTTTCTTGAAATAAAGGTACAGAATCATGCATTAAGAGACTAATTGAAAAATCAAAATAACAATTTTTCAAGGAAAAAACATAAAAATCAAAAGGAAGAAAATGAGGGAAGTGCTGAGATCCCAGGGGCCTTAATAACTGGGCAGTCCTGACCAACTTCTGTTGCTCTGTAAAAATCCCAAACATTTGGCAATTTCAGTGTGGTTGCAATTATCCAGCAACTTACCTGGGAATATATGAACACTAGTGCAGCTACTCACATCAGATTTTTCTTTCAGTATGAAGAATCATGAAAAGTCAAAGAAGCATCGGGAAATGGTTGCCTTGTTGAAACAACAGTTGGAGGAAGAGGAAGAAAATTTTTCAGGATCTCATACAGATGAAAATCTATTGAATGCCAATTCTGAGGAAGAAATGGAAGATACACCAAAACAAAAGTACTTTTAAATTTCACTAGACATATTTGTCACATTTAGAGATTATTTAAGTGCTATTTTTTCTTTAAAATATTCCATTATGCTAATGTTTTCTCAGTCCTTTCTAGCTGATGGAACTTCATCATGTGGAAGTGGATAAAGACATGATGTCAGATCTAATTTTTACAGAATATGTTATGACTATATTAAAAGCAGTTTCATACCTAGGCATTTGATATGCTAATTACCAACCATTTAACCACAGTTATTCTCAAAAGTGACAGTATGAATATTTTGCTTATCTTTTTAGTGCTTTACAATATTAAATACTTTTAAATATTTCTTTACCACTAATATTTCAGTATTTTTTCTTTTCACTTGGTGAGTCTTCACAAAGTCAGCTGACATTTTTATGTATTTTTGCTCTTAGGCTTTCTAAAAAACAGAAGAAAAAGAAACAGAAACCAGCACAGGTATGTTAAAAAGATTTTATTAACTTTAAATATCAACTATAAAGTTGCACAACTTTTATTTATTTCATTTAGCTTTTTTTTTTTTTTTTTTTTGGAACCAGGGATTGAACTCAGGGACACTTGGCCACTGAGCCACATCCCCAGCCCTATTTTGTATTTTATTTAGAGACAGGGTCTCACTGAGTTGCTTAGGGCCTTGCTAAGTTGCTGAGGCTGGCTTTGAACTCGCGATCCTCCTGACTCAGCCTCCCAAGTCACTTGGATTACAGGCGTGCGCCACCACGCCTGGCCAGCTTTTATTAAAGAGAGGAGTTTCATTCCATAATTTTATGTTGGTTGTGAAATTGATTAAAAGGAAGTGAAAGTATTTTCTTTATCCCATACTTCTCCCCCCATATAGATAGTAGTTAAATTTCTGTTTCATGTTTAAATTTTTTGTATGTAGAACTCTCCTGGTATGAATTAGCTGAGTGCCATATTAAAAAAGTGTGGATACATCTGATGATAGGGCTTTTAAGTCAACTGAAATCTAAAAACAAGATTATCATTGTATTTCTAAGTTTATTCTACTAACAACATCAATGAAATATTGCAGAAGGAACATTTGGTTTAAAACTCATAATGATTTATTGAAAAAAATGTTTCCATAACTCAGAAGTTTAAATATTTCACAACTGGTGTTCAGAATCAGTCTCTAGCATTATGGTGTTGTTACATGTCAGACACATCTTATGGATGACTTTGAACCTATAAAAACAGCAAGCTTGTCCATTTTAGTAATGATATTTGGTGGTTCTAAAGCAACTTGGATTGATTTTTGTGTCATTTTAATATAACCTAATTATATTCATAAGTAGTAAATGTTTTTTAAAAACTTAGGTAAACTATTAATGATTTTTCATAAGTTTAGATTTGACTTATTTATCCAAATGGTTTTAATAACATATTGGGTAGTTTTTATCATTTTCCTTTTCTAAAATGATATATGGTACAAATAAATCACTGTTTAAATTATAATTTGGAACTTTTTGCTTTGGTTATAAACTAGCATAGCAAATTATATACTCCTTTTATAAATATACTTGTACCATCATCCACTCAAAGACCCTATAATCACTAGTTTAAAACATTTTCTCTTTGTGTTGTGTGTCAGTACCACGAGAATAAGGACACAGTAAAGCAAAGAAGGATTTATACTTAACCCAAACCTGTCTTACCTTAATTCATGGAGAATGGGTTCTATTGTTTGCAGTAAAAGATCCTTGTTAGTGTTTTCTTAATTGACAAAAATGCTTCAAATGACCACCAAATTTTTATCCTTCCATAGCTATATGCCTTCATAGCACCTCTTGTCCACAATTTCTAATTATATTGGGTTCAGAAAAGTTTTATGTGTGTCATACTTTTCCTGGTTTTTTCTAAGCTCTTTTGAATTCAGGGAAAGACAGTGTGGAGACATGTACTGATGGACCAAAGAGAAGCAGGCAGCAAATACTGAGAATTCTGGCACCTTGCATTGGGAAAGTTTTCTGTTATGACTTTAAAAAACGAAAAACAGTTGTATAAGCCAAAAAGGATTATAAAACAAAACCCAAGGACTAAAACTGAACAAAAACAAAACATATGATCCTGACTGACAAAAAAGAAGTAATTCAACTTTTCAATGTGGGTGTTAAGTTTTGAATTTTTGAAAACAGTACTTTCTTTTGTATAATATAATTTTGTTTTTTAGTTGTAGAAGAACCTTTATTTTTGTTTATTTATTTTTGTGTGGTGCTGAGAATCGAACCCAGGGCCTCACACATGCTAGGTTAGTGCTCTCCCACTGAGCCACTCCCCAGCCCCTGAACACTACTTTCTGAACTCCTTTCATGAGATTAATAGTCAAAAGGTAAAGTTAACTTCAAAGAAACTAAGTCTTGAACTTAGTAGGGTTTAGGTAGTATTAATGTGGTATTTCTGAAACTTTTGTATATTGTAGAATACAGCAAGTGGATAAATATATTATGCTGTTAGAAACCAGATTCTCTGTGATAGAAGAGAAATATAAATGCAAATTAAGGGAAAGAGAGGAAGATTAGAATTCGAGATGTTGGTAGGATCTCATGATTTAAAACAGTAATGGCCTAGAAAGCAGTGGTACCCCCTGGCAGTGAGCAAACTTAACACTCACGTCTTGGTTTCTAAGTTCCTTTTCCCTGACAAAGGAAGGCACACTTGCTCTTCGGAGACATGGATGATTCCAGAACTGAAACAGGGAAAGTGGAAGGTGAACCTAGAACACTTATACTAGAAACTAAGGAAGTACTAAAAAGCTGATGAGAATATGTCATCAGTCCTTAAGGCCTGCCTACAGAGCTTGCCAATTTGAGAAAATGTGAGTCATAAAAAGAAATAATGGTGATAGTTTCACATAGTGATTTTGTCCTAAAAAATTCATGTATCTATTTTGAATTTACAAAAAAGTTGGAAAAAGGGAAATGGGAAAACTTTATTAAAGAAGAATAGGAGTTAGTATAAATGCAAGTGGCATAAGTAATAGAGATAGAAAATCACTGTTGTGCAACTACCAGTGTAATAAATGGTTCAGGCAAGAATTATAAATAGATGCCAAATGTATTGAGTCAATGGCTATTGTAGACAATATTCATTGTTTTAGTCAGCTTTTTTGTCATTGTGACCAAAAAACCCAGGTAGAACAATTAGAGAAGGGAAAGTTTATTTTGGCTCACTCATAGGTGCCATCCATGGTTTGCCAGCTCTGAGCCTAGGATGAGGTAGAACATAATGGCAGAAGAGCATGATGGAGGAAGACAGCTCAGAACATGGCAATCAGGTAGTAGAGAGAGGGAGGAGAGCTGTGTTCACCAGGGTCAAAATAGAAGCCCCAAAGGCACACCCCTAGAGCCCATTTCCTTGAGCCATACCCTACCTGCCTACATTTACCACCCAGTTAATCCATATCAGTGGATTAATCCACTGATTAGGTTCTATCTCTTGTCTGATCATTTCACCTATGAAAATTCTTGCACTGTCTTACACATAAGCTTTTGTATAACTAAAATTTGAACACAGTACTTTCCTTATAACTAAATCATAAATTCTGCCTCTGGTTCCCTTTTAAAAGCTCATGCCTATCTTACAATGCAAAATACATTTAGTCCATTTACAGGAGTCCCCAGAGTCTTAACAGTTTCAGCCTTGCCCAAAAGTCCAAATCCAAAATCTCATCTGAGACTCAAGGCAAATTCTCAGATGCTTTCCCTTGTAAAAATCAAAAGCAAATTTCATATATCCATATATAATGGCACAGAGTAAATATTTCCATTCCAAAAGGAAGAAATGAAGGGCATAGAGAGAAGGTTTGGAATAAAAGCAAGACTGAAATCCATCAGGGCAAACAAGTTTTGTAGCTCTATGTTCAGCATTGGGTGTAAAATGGCATTGTGATATTTTCTCCAAAAGGCTTGTAGAGCACCACCCCATGACCTTGCCAATCACAGCCCACATGGCCTCTCTTGGCTTGTTTGCACTGGATTCCTGCAACTTTCCTTAGCAGACATACCATCTTACTGGCATCCTTTAATCTGGGGGGTTCTCCTGCAGCTTTGGCTTATTCTCGCGTCTTTATGCATCTCAAGGGCAATATGCAAAAACTCTGACTTCATTTCACTTTGCCTGGTCTCCCAGGCCTGCCTTTGACTCTAGCAACTTGGATTTCTGCAGAATCAGCACCATGTGATTGATGCCAAAGTCTCCCACTGCTCTCTAGCAGTAGCAAAGCCTCCTGGGACTATGATTGCAGCAGCTTCTGAATGCCTGGGTGACTGAGCACAGTGAAACCACTTCCTCGGCCCCCCTTTGGAAGCACAGTTTCCTCAGTGCTTCTCAAAAGAGTTTTTACTTTTTCACCCTTGAGCCTAAAATGGATGTGGTCTAGCCAATTCCTAAGATGCCTTCGAGCCATATTTCTCATGTCTCTATGCAGAGTACCATATCTTTAGTGGTTGCAATGTCTCCAACAACCACAGCATCTTTCGTCCAGTTTTACTCACTTTTCTGGCCAAAGTTTTACAGATCTTTCTACTCTACTTTCTGCTGATCACAATAAACTTGACTAAAAGCTGCTTGCAATATCCATGGCACCACCTGAATGCTGTTCTGCCTTGAAATTTCCTCTGCCAGATTAATTAGTACATCATCTTTAAATTCAGCCTCATATAAAGTCACAGGACTGGAGAAAAGTGCAAATAGCTTTTCTTGCCAGAATATAACATAAATGGCCTCTGGTTCAATTTTCAGTAGAATCCTCCTCTTCTGAAACCCCACGAACCCAGTTTTTACTCTTCACGGTCCTATCAGCATTGTGGTCTCAGCTCCCATCAGAATTGCCCTACTTACAACATTCTAAAACTTTTCCAGCTTGTATTTATATCTCTAAACTTTTCAAACCCTCCCTCCCCCAAACCAGCTACAAAGGCTTCTGAACCAGGTGGTCAGGTCAGTCATAGCAATGACATCGCTTTCAGTTACCAAATTCTGTTTTTGTCATCTTTTGAGTCACTGACCAATATACCCAACAAGAAAAATTTCAAGGAGTTTGAGAAATTTAGTTCATGGCTAGCCAACAACATAGCTCTGGGCCTGACGTAAGGCAGAATATCGTAACAGAAGGGCATGGTGAAGGAAAGCAGATTGGGACATGACATCAAGAAGCAGAGTTGTACATACCAGAGACAAAGTATAAAATCCAAAGGTGTGCCAACAATAACCTACTTCCTCCAACCATGCCCTACCTGCCTATAGTTACTCCCCAGTTAATCCATATCAGTAGATTAATCCACTTTTGCATTATTTCATACATGAGCTTTTGGGGGAACACCTCATTATGTAATCTCTAAAGGTCGAATTAGGGATAATATTTACACTTTTTTAATGTTTTGTTTCCTGACTATAAAAAGAACAGTTGGAGCCAGGCACGGTGGCATACACCTGTAACCCTAGTGGCTCAGAAGGCTGCGGCAGGAGGTTCATGAGTTCAAAGCTAGCCTCAGCAAAAGTAGGGCGCTGAGCAATTCAATGAGACCCTGTCTTTAAATAAAATGCAAAATAGGTCTGGGATGTGGCTCAGTGGACGAGTGCCCCTGAGTTCCACCCCCAGTACTCCCCCTGGCCCTGCAAAAAAAGAATAATTGTTCGTTGCTAATCAGTTGGAAAATATGGAAAAGTGTAAATATTATCCCTAATTAAATTGTGATTGGGCATATATGTAGAATTCGGTCTTCCATTTTTGTGAATATTTTTTACATAATTAAATGAATATCTTAGAAAAATATTCTAAAGCTCCTGAAGTGGAGCTACTCCTTGTGTGACTTATGTACTTCTCCTTTTTATTTCCTGAAATCTATTCCTACTAGAGTATATGGGACGTTATTCATTTATTATAACATTTGATAATATAAGAAACCAGTATTATTAGATATATTTGTTTTTTGATGGCATGTACATTTCTTACCTAGAATTATGATGACAATTTCAATGAAAATGGACCTGGAGAAGGAGTAAAGGTTGATCCAAAAATTATCAACTTAAATCAAGATAGTGCCAAAGAATTGGAAGATAGTCCCCAAGAAAATGCCAGTGTCACAGAGACCATTGAACCTTGTGATGATCCAAAAAGTGAAGCTAAAAAGTAAGTCAGAGTTACATACTATTTTCTAGTTACTGAACATTGATAGTAAGGATAGCTTTCAATATATCAAAATATTCTTTCTATGAATAAGTGTAAATTGTACATAATATAGACAGACAGACAGACACACACACACACACACACACACACACACAGATAGATCAGACTTGTTAGAAACAGAATCCTGGAGTACTATACTCATAGACAGTTCAGGAACATGACCACAAGCACTCTGATTCAGTTCCAGTTTTCCTTATACTGCTCTTGTTTTTATTTTGTCCTTGACAGTCAAATGAGAACATGGCTGCTTTTTGAGTCCCATTTCCCCACCCTGACTCCTCTGGAGCATCACCAAGTAAATCTTCCTGCTTGTGATAGCGTACTGTGTTCAGCCCCATGGTTGTTGTCAGAGCATGGTTCAGCACCTTGTGTTCCCTGCTCAAAGAAACTCTGGAGTCCTGGTGCTGCCAGAGGCCATGGTGGTAGGTTAGAGAAAAGTCTGGCTCAGGGAAGAGACCCAGTCCTTTTCCTCCCTCTTCTCCTTGTCTGTCTTCCTTGTCCCCATCCTTCTCTGTTCCTCTGGAATAGTTATTTCTTATTCCTTGAGGAAAGATTTGAACAGTAAACAGCCTCAAGTTTCTGTTCTCTTGAAGAAACAGCTGAAGATTAAGTACAAGAGTAAAGTGGGAGTATAAGTTGAAAAAGCTCAATGCTGGAGCTGAAGTGATAGGGCAGTGAAGCACACTTGGGGCTGAAAGGAATTCATGAAGAGTAGCATGAATGAGGGAAACACATGACTGAGACCTACCATTGGGCTCTAGCTGTAGAAAATGGAGAAGGAACTCCACAGCTGGTAGATGCTAGGTGTTTGTTCCTATTTGACAAATGGCGTACTGAATCTCAGGTTAACTTGTCTAAGGACAAGAATTGATAGGTGGAAAAGCTGGCAGTTAATCCCTTTCTGCCTGACTAGTCACTTAAAGGTACCCAGAATGCCTATCTCCTTGGGGTTTGAGTGTCCTGTACAGGTCCCTTGGGCTGCTTGGTGGGTGCACGGAGTAGGCCATGAAGTGGAGCGGAGGAATGGTGGGTTTGAGACAGACTCATTACCACTCCATCCCCCAATTGGTCTAACTATGGGGCCTTCCTACAGGGGCCTCTGCTGCTTCTCTGCAGTGATTCAGACACTGTGGCTATGTAGAATTGCTTCATTTAAAAAGTGTTTGTATGTAGTATTTTTTTAAATAAATGTTTTAACCTTAGTAGCAATATTGTATGATATGATAAATTGTCAGGGATATTGCCCTAAGTGTTTTTATATATATTTGTGGCATATCTGTGATGATTTTTGTAAATTATTAAGTTTCATCTATTGCCTATTATGCCATTGTGTTCTTTCCTTGATGCTTTCAAAGCTGGCTGAATGATGCATGTTGTTACATTATACTCCTAATAAGCATCTTTTAAATGTGTAGGCGATTTAACTTGATACAGACCCTGGGTTTCTGCTTGAATAATAGTGTACCCATGAAGTACTTGGAAACATTATCATAACTCACCAATTATAACTTGTCCAGTCCATTTTATAAATATAGTTGCACCCAAATTTTTACTCTAGAAATTTGTTTATCACAAATGAGCAAGAGTATATAATGTCTAAATAAAATTAAGGTTCACAGAGGAGGTTGTGTAGACAAATATTCAGGAGTTCAAGCAGAACATGAAGAACCTGACTGCTCAGTCAGGCAGTTTCTGGTTTAAAGGGTACAGGGGGAAAGCCCACCAGATCAGGACATCCTTTGTTAATGAAAGTAAATTTCCTACATAACAAATATTAATTTTATGAAAAATGCATTATAATGTCTTTTTTTTTTTTCATTTCACCATGGAACTGTTGAATGATCAGGCTCAAGAAGTTGATGTTTTTGTGGAACCACACTTAGTGTCATAGATTATGATTACTTCTGACTGGTTATGAAGATGGCTTGCTTCAATAAATATCGTATTAAGTGCTTTGTTTTTTATAAAAATGTACTGTATAAATGTTCAGAGATATTTTTAGGGGGCATTGTTTTTGTTTTTGTTTCAACTGTTTTAAGTAAATTATTTAATTTTGGTACCAAATTTGTTATTTTATTTAATGTCTACATAAGCTTTTTAAAGCTGTTCATTGGAGATGTGAAGATTAAATTAGCCATTAAAATTAATGAATTAGGATTTAAAAGTACTTCTCATCTTTTATTGTTTTGGGAAGCAAAATGAAAATTAAAAGGGGTACATTATTTTGTATTATGCTAATAATTTATTTTCTAGTGTTCCTAAACCCAAAGGAAAGAAAACCAAAGATGTGAAAAAATCTGTCAAAGTACCTGCTGAACCACAATTACTGGTAGGTCAAAACCATATTCACATCCTTTGGTGGGTCTTGTTTAAGCAGCATAGTGTCCTAAAGATAAAAATGCGTATTGGGTGAGCCTTTCTCCAAAGAATCTGGAACATGCGGGTCCATCAATGGTTTTTGTATGCCAAAGGCAGAATTTATATATCTACTATTATCATTTCTTTTTCTTCTAAAATAAGAAGTACATTGGAAATACTCGATACTAGAGTAGTTACTGTTTTATATTGTGATCTAAACTGTATCAAATTCTGAAGATTAATTATGAAGCACAAATAACTTCTCTAGTTTGGTCCATGCCATTGAAAATTTCAGAATCCTTAGAGGTGAGGGTATTGGTTGATGAGATTTAACTTCCAGGAATATCTGCCTTTGTTGAACCTGTTTTGGTAACTGTGTTTTTAAAAAGTCTTTATTTTGAAGATACTTGATGTTTAAACTCTTCTCTCAGGTAATAACTCTTGGTTTTATTAATGTTTCCCCCCGCCTAGAGTGATGTTCTTATCAGCTGTACAACCTGCCATAGTGAATTTCCATCCCGGAATAAACTTTTTGATCATCTGAAAGCTACAGGTCATGCAAGAGCACCTCCATCTTCATCTTTAACCAGTGTAACAAGTAGTCGAAGCAAGAAAGAGAAACGTAAAAACAGATAGAAATTCTGCCAACATACTTTTTGTTTTTAACTGTCTCTAGATTTTGAAACCAAAAACTGAACTGAAGTCATCTAAAGAGTTAAAATTTCAGTGATTTGCAATTTATTGCATTGTGGAAGATTATTTTTATCTTGTAAAGACATTTTTTTTTTGTTTAATATATATTTTTTAAACATTTCACTAGTGATTGAATTCTACTTTTGCCATCTGAATTGACTTGAATGTCTCACAACAGGTAAATATTGTAAAGTGTGTACCTTGATTTCTCACATGGAAAAGATGTACAGGGAGAATTAAATTATTTTAACACATACGAATGCCCCTTTTTGCTTCATTTTGTGAATTTCCTACTACATATTTATATTTATTGCTTTTAAATTTGGATTTGTAATCTGTCAAAAACTCAGATCTTTTAAAAATCATCCTAGTTTTCTTTTCCGCCTGACAATATGACTCCAGTTCTGACTTTAAAATTATTTTTAAATAAGCAGTTGTCAAATACTGTGTTCTTTTTTTTTCTCAAGGATAATTATAGGTGGGAGCTGATTAAACGTGTATGGTTGTATTTCGGGAAGAATATCTCAAAGCCAGGTGTGGTGGTGGTACACATGTAATCCCTACCACTCAGGAGGCGGATGCAGGAATTGGGTCACAAGTTCAAGGCTACCCTGGGCAATTTAGTAAGACCCTGACTCAAAATAAAATAGAAAGGCTGTTGATGTAGCTTAGTAGTAGAGCACTTGCCTAGGATACATGAGGCCCTTGGTTCAATCCCTAGTATTGCAAAAAAAAAATTAATTTGGTAATTATCAAAAAGATCCTTTTTTTGTTTTTCAATTCTGATTTGAATTGTGAAGGTGAAGGCAAATTAAGTTATTTGGCACTTTTGCTTTAGACATGGTGATGTCTGTGAACATGACAGGTAACAGATGGTTCAGAATTTTACTGACTCCTTAACAAAGGATATATTCTTCATTTTTTTTTTTTCATCATTCAATGGAAAGAAGCTTTCTTAATGAAAGATATTTGGATAGGGCAGATACTTCAAAGCCATCTATTCTGTAGCAGTGGAGAATATAAAATCAAAAAGAATATAGAAAATCATTATAAGGATGTATAACCAAATACAACGTACATGTAAGTGATGAGTCAATTTTAGGATGGATTAAATAGGCCATTCTTTAAATTGGTCTTGAAAGTAATTTTAAGCTCACTAGCTTAAAGTGTGTACTTTTTGTTCCTTGAGATTATTTCTGTTCTTATTTCCTCAAATCTTCAAATGAATGAAATGTCAATATGTTTAAGCTCTAAAATAATATGGGTCCTCAATGGCAAGGTCTTTTCTGATAACCTCATAGATTTGGGGATCTAGATCATTCTTTTATTGATTTAAAAATACATTTGAGCCTCAATTTAAATTTTTTTCTTTCCATTTAAAGATTTGTTTTTTGGGGGGGTAGTTTATGGGGATTTTTTGTGTGTTTTTTTGTTTTTGGGGGGTTTTTTACCTTTCTGTTTTTAACTACTATTACTAATTTCTTGTAATTGTTCTTTCCCCAACTTTCTCCATCTCTTCAGGGGCAGTACTAGCCAGTTTTGTATCTTCTGATCTTTTCCTCCCAGGCTTCATCTGAACACTGTCCACCTTCCTATAATCTGAACTAGATGAAGTTGTTCATAATTATGAATAGGAATATTAGTAAATAGAAGCACATGTAAGTCAGATATTATTATACAGTGAAAAAAATATAAAGACATCTTGAAGGACAGAGTGTGTCCTTTAAATGTCCTTCAGACCTTCTTTGCTTTCCTTTGTATTGACCATGCTGGTGTTTAGTTTGTTTTTGCATTATGTGAGTATCAGTTGGAATTACTTGTCACTGTTACATGGCTTGACAAAAAAAATCAACCTCAACTTTCAAAAGATTGTGATTGGAAGTTAGTGATTTCATTTCTAACCTGGTGTGATGTTGATAAATCATCTCTTCATTTTCCTTATCTCAAAATATTTTTTAGTGTAAGAGTATTATCTTCATTTACCATACAGAATCATTATGAAGGTGAAATAAAATAGTATGTTTGAAAATACTTTTTAAACACAAATACTGCCCAATTTAAATGAATTAAATATTTTTAATTGAAATATTTGCAGATAGAATTATGCACATTGAATTATATGTGCATGAATTCTTAAAGGAATTTGCTTCCTAAATCTACCTCTGAAGATTAAAACAAGAACATACGCATAGACAAAATTATATTCTAAAATACAGGAGCACATATTTTGCATTGATCTCATTAAAAGTCAGTGGCAACTATCTTGATTTAATTTGGCTCAGATGTGAAGATACTTTGACTCTGGGAGAAGAGGGTTAAGGGTACTTACCTTTTTTTTTTTCTTTTCCCCTATGAGTCTTTCAATAGAGCAAAAGTTCAGGCTTCTGTAAAACCCCTTTAGACTTTCCCTGTTTCAAAATAGGATCAATATCCTTTGTGAACAAAGTCAAAAATTAGGAAAAAAAAAGTGATTAGCTATTTCTTGACTTGGGTCACAAAGGAGAAAAAGCTCAGTTGTGCATGAATTTATAGCAGATCAGTAGAGTGCATGTTCTGTTGATTGCTGGTGAAACAATGCTGGTATTTTTGTGTCATAGAAGACTTATACAAGGATTTTGTCAGAAGCTTTCATTTTCTTTAAGTCTTACCCTGAAGAATTTTCAGATGGGAAGCTACTCTAGAATTTGTAGAAATTATCCCTGAAATTAATTTTTTTTTTTTTTTTTTTTTTTGTGATGCTGGGGATTGAACCCAGGGCCTTGTGCTTATGAGGCAAACACTCTACCAACTGAGCTATATCCCCAGCCCCTGAAATTAATTTTTATATAAGTTCTGGAGCACCCCAAAACCTTGAGAATGCTGTGTGTTATGGGACTGATTCTAGCCTAACTTTCAACATAAAACAATAAATAGAACCTTATGACTCCATGGAGAAATTACTAAGCATTCTACTACTTGTGTGTTTCAAGTCCACTTTTTTATAATCTGCAATGCTGGAGTAGTTTACTCATTACAGTTAGCCTTTTCTTTATCAGCTAATTTTACTGAATGTTTACTTAATGCCAAAATTATAGGCTCTTGGGGTTGTAGAAGGAAAGTAAGAAATGATAGTTAGATCTCTTGCTCCAGAGAAAGCTGAGCCCAGAGACATATGAACTCTAAAGCTAGTTAGGGGATACTGCTGTGGCAGGTTCCTAGACTCTCAATTCAGTAATCCTTTTATCATACCCCAAAATTTGTTAACCTGACAGGGGAAAGGTTACTTTTAAGAAGAATCAACTAGCTGCAGTGGTGCACACCTGTAATCCCAATAGCTCGGGAGCCTGAGGCAGGAGGATCATGAGTTCAAAGCCAGTCTCAGCAAGTTAGCATAAGCAACTTAGTGGAGACCCTTCTCTAAATAAAATAAAAAATGGCTGGGGATGGAGCTCAGTTGTTAAGCACCCCTGGGTTCAATCTCTGGTACCAAAGGAGGGGAACACAAGAAGAAAGACAGTTTGAAGAATAAAAGGAAGAGACATGGATTTGTCAATATCAAAGAATATCATTAAGAGGTATTAGTTAAAGCAATGTGTGACCGGTGCCAATGTAGGTCAGCATATCTCTGATGAGAACACAGTGTGGAAACAGGTCCATGCCTATGTGGGATTTTTTTTAATGTAGAATTTTTGACAGATTATAAGAAGTTATCTTTAGAGTGAAAATATAATAAGTTCTACTCTACACACTTCCCAAAATATAAATTACATGTATTAAAGATCTAAATATGAAAGTTGAGACATTTAAATGAGAATCTATAAGATTATCTCCACAATTTTTGCAGAACAGAAAGATTTCTTTAAAATAAGACATGGAAGGACAACACAGGAAATAGGACTGCATTACACCTAAGACTTCAGTAGAACAATAGGCACATAAGTAAAAAGACAAGCTGCTGTCTGGAGAAAATGTTTGCAAGACACGTAACTGACAAGGTTCGTATCCTGAGTACATTGGAAAACAAACAAAAGAACCTCCTACAAATCAGTGAGAAAATGACAGCTGTGTGTTAGAACAGCAATGCTCAAACATTTTGGTCCTGAACCCCTTTACACTTTTATTATTTCTTTTTTTGCTGAGGTACTATGTTGCTCAGGTTGGGCTCAAGGAATTTGTGGTCCTCCTGCTTAAGCCTTCTGAGTAGGGATTTCATGTGTGTGTCACCATCCCCCAGTCCCTTTTTACTTTAAAAAAATGAGAACCCAGAGATTTTATGTATGTGAATCATATCTGTGTTAGAATTAAAATTGAGAAAATTTAAAAATATTAAATTAAAAATAATACATGCTAAATTAATAATTATGAAAAATATAAAGTTTAATGAGAAGAGTATAAATCTTTTTAATGTTCAGCTTAAGAGAGCTGGACTCTCCTACCTGCAGAGCAATCAATCTATTGCTCTATATTTTAGTTAAATATATGAAGATAATCGAGCTTCACACAGATATGTAATTTGAAAAGGAGGGGCCTTTGCAAATGTCTCACGGCCCTTGGATCACGCTTGGAACCACTGCAGTAGAAAAATGGGTATACTAATATGAACAGAGAAAAGCTTAAATAATTAACATGAAAAGATGATCATTATAATCAGGGAAATGTGACTTAATTGTTTCATGCTTTCAGATTGGTAAAATTCTCACAAGATCAAGTGTTGGTGAGAATGTAGAAATAAAAACATTCACTTTTGGAGCGAAAATTTGTTCAGTTTGATGATGTCTGAGAAAGTTGATGACGTCCACTCCCTATGAGCCAGCAATTCTCAGTATGTACTGGAGCCCATTTCTTACAGTGTTGTACACTTTGTTAAAAATGAACTCTCAGTTATCATGCTGGACCTGCTAAGTCAGATCTGTGGTTAATAAGATATTTCAGCTTAAAGCTTGAAAAACAGAACCATAGAGAAACCCGTGCAGAGTGTATAAAGAAACATACAAAGAGGCCAACAGCAGGATTGTTGTATCAAGGAAAAGTTGGAAATAACCTAGATGCCCATGAACAAGAAAATGGATAAATAAATTGCGACCAATTTTTAAGATGGCAAACAATTGAGCAGTAAAAATGAATTAATTTAATATCAATGTGGATAGTCTTGAAAAAAATTGAAAATAAACTGTCAAGGAGAATAAAACTACCATTTATGCAGTTTTTAAAAATACTATGTTGGCCGGCCACAGTGGCGCACACCTGTAATCCCAGCACTTGGGAGGCTGAGGCAGGAGGATCGCGAGTTCAAAGCCAGCCTCAGCAACTTAGTGAGGCCCTAAGCAACTCAGTGAGACCCTGTCTCTAAATAAAATACAAAATAGGACTGGGGATGTGGCTCAGTGGTGGAGTGCCCCTGAGTTCAATCCCCAGTACCAAAAAAAAAAACTACGTTGATTGTTATTCATATAGAAAAAGCATAGAAACATCAAGGCAAAGAGACTCAATCATTTCTGGAAATGGAAGGAAAGAAATGGAACTTGGATTGCACAAGGAACCTCATCTGAGTGAATCAATTTTTTTTTCTTTAATCTGAAGGAAAATTAATATTAATTTGGGATGGGTGCTACATGAGGTTTTGTTATGTCTAGTTCTCACAAAATACTTCAAATACTCAGAAAAATACATTCTCCACTAGCAGGATATATATTTGCATGAAGTGGGAGAGGAATAGTAAGGGGTTCAAGTTTTTTTTGTTGTTGTTTTTCCTGGCATAGTTCGTAAACACATCATGGCCATTGTCCCTCTCAGTGTCATCCTCCCTTTAAGAAATTCGATTTATGGCTGAGTACAAAGCCACCCAGAATATATAGATTGCTCCCCTTGCAGCTAGCTGTCAGTTCTGACCAGTAATCTGAGCAACATGTCCTTGAAGATAAGGGTATGTTCTTACTCCTTTCCTTGACCAGCTTCAGTGAAGAGGTAATGGTTGGCCCCTGTCTGGGATCATGATGTTCACCAGGGCAGAGTAGCAGAAGTATAGAAGCCTTAGACCTGACTCCTCCAAGGGCCCCCCAGGAGCCTAGGCTACCTTTCTCTGCACTCCAGAGAAACAAAACTTCTGATTTTCGAGCTTTCTGTCATGGTGACTTATCCTGATTGATTCACATAGGCAACACGTGTACAGTACCTAGATGAGAGGTGTCATTTGAAGGTGATGTGACCTCTACCTTTCAGAAATCTTGGACTGAATTCCAGCTCCAATGTTAACTTGTAACCCTGGGCAAGTCACATGAATTCTTTTTAAGTCTTTTTTTTTTTTTTTTTTTCTGTAAAATAGAGATGAGACCAATCTTGCAGAGTTCTAAAGATTGAAGTCTGAAGTGTGAACACAATGCCTGGGCACATATTAGGAATTCAGTAACAGCTTTTATTTTCAACAGTTTCTAACTTTTTGCTCTATTTGATTATTCACTATTTTTCTGAAATAATCCAGACAATAAAGTAACTTGGAAAAATAAATGATTAAATTGATCTTATAGCGTATTTTTTAAAAAATGTATATATTGAAAAATTTTCCGCCGTAAGTGGAACAAACTGTTTACAGCTAAAGCTATCTTGAAGATCAGTGATCTTTAATTACATTAGAAGGCTCAGGGCATTCGTTACAGGTAATTACTTTGCCATTAAAATTCGTTGGAGGCCTCAGTTTTGTCTGTTTAGACCTGACTACCTTCTAAAAATAGAAAAAGGCTTAAATTAACTTTGCACAATGAGTCATTTGATTATAGAGAAGGTTTCTAATAGTTTCTGAAAATGAGAAGTTTAGGGAAACAGCATTTAGACAAAGTAGCAGATAGTTTCTGTATCTCTTCTAGATACTTTTGTTTTCAAATTTAATAAGAAGCCATACTTTTGCAAGTCCAATGGTAACAGTTGCCTTAGCATATTATGAAGCAGAATTTCCAGCAGTTTCATCTAACAAATTGGTTTCTTCTGATGCAGTGAGCTCTCTGGGTAGAGAGTGCACAGTCAGGGCAGTCCTCTATTGGAACACTGTAGAAGGGTGCCTGAGCAGCAGCAGGGGCTGTGCCTGCTAGATTTTCTATCTGCATTTCCAGAGAGGCCCAAGAATTGATGAGTAGGCAGCAGATCCTTCTGGCAAACAAGCTCAGGATGCTGCATGTCCCAGCTACTTGTGTTTGCTTTGAAGCCCAGTTTTATTGGCAACTTTATTTTAAAGACACCTCTGCTTGCAGTGATTTCATTGTCCTTAATTCCAATAATGATACTTTCGTCCAAACTACCAGACTGACCAATTGGGTGTTACTTTTTGAGTATCTTAGATGTCATCCTCTTGTATTTCTGGCAAGATTGTTACCAGAATGACCAATTGGGTATTAACTTTTTGAGTATTTTAGGCATCATGCTCTTGTGTTCTGGCAACTGAAAAGATTGTTAGGGGTTATTTGTCATATTTTTATTTTTGAGTATAAACTAATCCACCTTTTTCAAAAAAGCAGTTTTTCAGAATCTGATCACATTTGTTAGTTTGGGAATTGTGTTTCAATAATGGAATTATAAAGAGTTGTTTATAAAACATTTAGAACATAAAGAAGAAAACATCCCTTGGAATCCCACACATTAAATGTTTTATTATCCTTCAAGATTATTTCTAGGCAGATGTTTTATAAAACTGAACTTGTCCACTGAATACTATTTAAAACAATAATAGCTTTTCTACTTAATATTACTATTTTGCATCTGTTCCACATCAGTTTATATCGATATTATTTTAAAGGTGATTACATGGTAAAGTATGGAAAGTATGATTAAAGTATGGAAAATCACATGGTATGTGATTTTCCATACTTTAATCAAGCTCCTATTAATCACTGTCTAGGTTTCTCATTTTTCATCACATTTTGATGAATGTGCTTATACTTGCCTTTATGTTATTTTTCTTTTATTTTCCTCCCCTTAGGATAAATTTCTAGAGGGGATGCATTGGGGTGATGAGATTACATATTTAAAATGTTGATCGGCACTGCCAAATAGCCCTTCTGAAAAGTGCACCCGCTTACATTCTAATAACAGTGTAGGGAGATAGCTTATGTTATGGCCACAAACAAGGCCACACTATGAAATTTTCTTTTATACATTTTACAGAAACATTTGAATTTAACTTGGAAGGATTGAAAACAGTTTTGAGTGATTCCCTTTTCTTCTGAACAGCAAACACATTTTCCCTTGTTTATCTGCCAGTGACTTTAGGATCCTTTCCTTATGATGACTTTGATCAGGGACAGACTGGGGGCAACATCCTGTCCAGCCATCTGACAGGCAGCATGAAGTCTCACAGAGAAGCCTCACACCATTTTCACATTAGCCAAGACCTACCAAATATTTAGATATTTAATATAATTCCAGAATATTGGCACAAATAAGAAAATATCTTAATAATTTGAAGCCGTGATCTGATTTTGGTCCTTTTTGATTCCTTCACTGAAAAAAATTTAAAAACATCTGCCCTGCTGGAAGCATCTTTTGAGGGCATAGTCCAATTTGGCTTTTTAGCTATCTGTATCGAGAGTTCTCTTGCTTCTTAGGGTCCTTCTCTGCCACAGAAATGGGAAATGTCCTCTCTGGGTGGAGAAGTGGGGGAATGCTGCAGCAAGACAGTTTTCTTTCATTGAGCATTTTATTTTTAAGTATTGCATGCACTGATCCCTTCAACCTTGAATTGTGTTTTAAAGGGTAGTGTTGATGCAGATTGCATATATTTTCTACATGGATTTTGAGGAAAAACTTCCTCATCCAAAGCAGGCAGACTGTCTGCAGCCACTTCCTAGCTGAGATATGTGTTCTGCATTCAGATCACACTGATAGATGCTCTTGGGGCTTCTCTGGCAATGACCCTGAACCCAGGCCTTTTGGCTTTCAAAGGTTCCATACCTGCAGAGGGTTAGAGCTGTGCCCAAATTCCAAGTAGCTTCCTCCTGGCTCCTTCATTGTTCTGCTTCCCAAAGAGCCTGTGATGAGCAACAACAGGAAGTCCTCATAGATGATGGCATTTTGAGAATCAGGGGAAGTTTGTGAGGAGTCCCTTCAGGGACCTCAAACCAAAGGGCAGAGATGACTTTGCCTTCTATTTGTACAGAAGAGCAAGGAGAAGAAGAAAAAAAAAGGGTAGAGAGAGTCTGGGTCTTGGAGTTTGATCCTCATTGGTTCAAATTCCAGAATTACAAGGTTTATTAACTTCAGCATATTACATGAGAACTCTGCATCCATTCCTTTTAAAGTGGAGATGACACCTTTTTTCATATGTTAGTGGTTAAAATTAAATGCAACATCACATGCAAGTAGCCAAGCAGAGTGCTTGGCACACACATGCTGATTAAATCCTTGCTCCATCTGTTCCAAGTCTGACTTCTCCCCACAACCACCCCAGAGCACACCAAGGAGTATGGATTGAATTGCCAGTCCATCTTCACTCATATCTTCCTGCCTAGGTGTTTTGCTCTTTGGGTCTCATTTTCTTCACCGTTCTATGAAGAGTCACATCACTGACCTCTTGATTCCATGAGACCTCTTAACCTGGTCTTCTGCAAGAGGCTGTCCTGGGCCACCTTGTGTCTCTAAACCCCAGTCAACTTCCTCAAGAGCCCCTAGAAAAGGGATGTGTACAGCTGAATCTAACAGAAACTTGTGTAAAAAATGGTTTTTTTTCTCCTACTGGGAAGTTAGAAACTGCTTTGGAAATGTCACCTGGGGTAGCCCAGAATAGACATATAAAAAGAAATATTTAAAACTTGCCATGAGGCTGCCTGCATTGCCCTGTAATTCACCAAATTATTGTGTACTGAATGGATGACTGTACTTCAGAGGAAAAAACTTGGGCTCTCCAAATAAATGGGTCTGGGTTTGATTCTCAACTGTCATTCATTTGCTGTGTGACCTTAAATTATGGAACCTCACTAAGCCGGACCTTGCATTTTGAAAGTAAGGATAATATTGGTTTCTTATTGCTACTGCAACAGATTACCACAAACATGGTGACTTAAAACCTTGTCAACTTACTAACTTGCAGGTCTGGAGATTAGATGTCCTAAAATAGGTCTCAGTGAACTAAAGTTTTATAAGGTGTTAGCAGGGCCCTAGAGGAGGATCCATCTTCTTGCCTTTCCAGCTTCTGGAGGCTGTCTGCAGACCTTGACTTTGGCAGCCTGGCATTTTCTGCCCCTGCAATGGCAGTGGCAGCAATGCAATGTGTGACCAGTGCCATTGTGGATCAGCAGATCCCTGATGAGGACCCAGAGACCAGAAGCAGACTCATGCATGTGTGGGAAATAGATTTTGGCCAGTTTTAAAGATTGTGGGAAGCTATATTTGGTGTGAAATCATAGTATGTGAGGGGGATTCTAGATGGTGCGGTAGAGGAAGACTGCATTCCTAGTTGCTCCATGATTCCGGATTCAGAAGCAGGAGTATCACTTCTCAGCAAGTGGGTGAAAGAGGGAGTTCGCTAAAACTCAATATTGGACACAGTGTCTTAGAAACTCAGATTTGGGTACATTAAACAAAGAAGAAAGACTATTTATATTGGAGCCAAGCTGGTTGCAACTGTAGTTGCAGCAGTGGTGGCAGCACTGGTTCAGCACAAAGGGAGGGGAAACACAGAAAAAGACAATGGACAGATTTAGTACAGAAAAACCTGAAATAAGAAAAACCTCCTGCCCTTTCCTGATCCAGAGGCTGCACTGTGCACTGATGCTTGAAAAGTGCCCTATGTTTCCCAACTGGCCACAGACAGCTGAGGCAGGAGTTGACTTGGGGCAACCATGCAGCGGCTGCTGTGGGAGCTGGGATTCTGAGCAAACATGACTCTGCTGTCCTGTGTAGCCTAAGGTATGCCTAGCAGAACAGGAGTGAAACAGGCAGAGAATATACCCAGAGGGTTCAAGTCAGAAAGTGAAGGGGAGCCCGACTCTCTTCCCCCTGTGAGTCCCCCTGGTGACTCACATGACCAGCTAAAGACTGTTGGGAATCTGAACAGGTAGGTGTGAATACACTTAGAATGAAGGCCAGGAAGCCTGGAAAGGCTGTGCTTGGGCTTCAAGAGGGGGTGAAATGTTGGCTCCCCTACCCCACAAGTGGAATCCTTGAGAGGCTCCCGAGATCCAGACTTGTAGCAGAGATTGGCAACTGCCAGGCCCTAGGGCTGTGTTGATTTAATCTCCCCAGAGCAGACACAACCCAACAAAGCTCTTGAAGTCTGATTAGGCCTAAGCCCCACCTTTTGGAACTCCACTTATAATACTTTGCAGTGGCCCCACTATGGGAGTGCATCAATTTGATCTGTGCGGACAGAACTCTGACAGTACTTCCATCCCATCCTACCTCATACTGGATAGAAGAGAAGCTGGGTATTATTTGAACCATCTTCAGTTGTAAGCCACTCCAACCAGCAGTTTGGTGAGCAACACAAAACAAGAGGAAGGGGTTAACAACACTCATCCCTTGCTGTTGCTCTCAGTATATAGCCCAAGAAGAAGACAAAAGACATGGACAGTGATCATCTGTTCTTGTTGACTGTTTGGACCACCTCAGTTAAAATTATTTAATTTTTCATTAAGCATCTTTTCATGTTTGTTGTGTGTTTTTGCTATACTGATTGGTTCATATACATATTTGTTTCTTTATTCTCATTTTTAGCATTTTTAAAATGTAGTTATTTTTCCTTGACTTGTTTTTTGAGGGTTAGGGTTTTTGATTAGTGAATTTTGGTTTGGTTTTGTGTTGTTTTTCATTTGTCTATTGTTTCTCTTTCTCTTCTTTTGCTAACAGCCAAATTCTATTATTCTTTCATTCTCCCTTTAGTTTTATTTTTTCTCCTCCTTTCTTATAACCACCACATGCTACATCTCTTCTGATTCTCTCTGTTCACTTTTTGAAATTATGAATTCTTTTCTACTTTCCTGTCACATTTTGTTTTCTCATAGTTTCTTCTTTTAGCTGAATTGATTTATGTAATTCCTGCCCCCACCTTTAATGCTGTTGTAATTATTACTGCTGTGGATGATATTGTTGACACCTATTGCTGCTTTAATGCTAGATGTAGTTCATAGTAACTTATTGTTTTTGCTGTTGGAAATTGCTGCCCCTACCATTTCTGTTTTATGTGACAACATTGTAGATATCATAGTAGAAACCAAGTATTTAGTGTGATGCTGTATATTCTTTGCATTGGTTGTTGCTGTTTTTTCCCTTATTCTGTGAGTTTCTGGGGACCCACAGGGACACTACTATTTCACAAGAGTAGAAACTCTGCTGCTGAACTAAACTCAACCAAGAGATAGCACACTTTGCTCCACACACAAATTAATGATATTCAATCTTTAGCTGAACTTTAATACAAAGAATAGAAGAAACAAAACCCCAAACTAATGATCAGGCCCCAAGTAAAAATAGCTAGGGGTCAGCCCCCAGGTCCCACCTATGGACATTGATTGCTATAGAAAAAACAAATAAAAGCTGTGGATACCACACCTATGAGGGGGTCTTAATCCAGATCACTATAGGACTCTTTGGCACATGATGACTGTGTCCTACAAAGGTCCACACATAAGAGTGGAAGAGAAATCCCAACAGATGCACAAACCCAACACAGGTATTCAAAAAATATGAAACAAGCTAACAAAATACCTCCTAAAGTTCATAATTCACCAAAAACAGACCTCAAAGATACTGAAGTAGATGATAGATAAGGAATTCAAAAAACATCATTATAAAAATGATTAATGAATTCTAAGAGAACACAGAAAACAATAATGAATTAAAGAAGTCAGTACAGAATATAATCAAGAAATTCAATAAGGAGATAGAAATATTGAAAAAGAACCAAACAGAAATCTTGGAAATGAAAGACACAATTAAAAAAAATTTTAGTTGAAAGTCTAATAGGGTAGACCATGCTGAGGAAAGAATCTCAGAGCTGGAAGAACATTGGCAAGTGTTGAACATTCAGATAATGTTAAGGTTAAAAAAAAAAGAAAAAGCAACCATGATCAGACTATACAAGAACTCTGAGGCAACACAAAGAGACCAAATTTAAGAATCACTAGAATTGAGGAGGGTTGTGAGGTGTGAGATAATGGAATGGACAAACTCTTCAGAGAAATAACAGAAAAATGTCCAAACTTTCAGAATGAGATGGACATTCATATACAGTAGGCATTCAGAATCCCAAGTAGACAAGATCATAAAAAGAATCTCTCCATGATACATTGTAATTAAAATACCTAGCATACAAAATGAAGAATTTTAAAAGCCTCAAGAGAAAAATGTCTGGTCACATTTTTTAGAGGCAAGTCAGTCAGAATCACTTCTGATTTCTCAGCACAAACTCTGCAATTTTGTGTTTGTGTGCTCCAAGTCCTGAAAGAAAATAACTGTCAAACAAGACTGCTATATCAAGCAAAGCTATCACTCAGAATTGAAGATGAAATAAAACCCTTCTAAGAGAAGCAGACACTAAAAGAATGCATGACTACTAAACTGGCAGTAACATTTAAAGAAATATTGCACACAGAAGAAAATTTTAAAAACTCAGAGCTAACGAAAGAATGAAAAGAATGAATCCCACTTGGAGAGTAGCTAAGCAAATGAGAAACAGGACCAAATTTAAAATGATAAATGAGGGACTGGGGTGGTGATTCAGTGGTAAAATACTTGCCTAGCATGTGTGAGGCACTGGGTTCAATCCTCAGTCCCACATAAAAATATATAAATAAAATAAGGCATTGTGTCCATCTACAACTAAAAAGAATTTGTAAATGATAAATCAAAATGGCATGAATTAATAAACATCTCTATAATAACATTGAATGTAATGGTCTCAACTCTCCAATTTAAAGGCATAGGCTGGCAGAATTGATTTAAAAACAAGACCCAAATATATGTTGTTTGCAAGAGATGCACTTTATAGTCAAAGACAGCCATGGGCTGAAAGTAAAAGGATGTAAATTGACATACCACATGAATGGAGCCCCAAAACAAGCAAGGTAGCTACTCTCATATCTGACAAAGCAGATTTCACACCAAAATTAATCAGGAGACAAAGAAGGTCACTTCATACAGGTAAAGGAAACAATCCAACATAAGATATAACAATAATATTTGTGTCCCAAATGTGGGTGCAACTAATTACACAAAAGAGAGACCACTCAAATTGAAGCCCCAAGTAGACCCCATTACAATAATACTGGATGATTTCAACACAACTCTCTTTCCATTAGATAAGTTAGTATACTTAGTATAAGTTAGAGACTAAGTATAAACTCAGTAAAGACTATTTGGACCTGAAAAATATTATAAATCAAACAGGCCTAACAGACAGCTATAGAATATTTCATCCAATAACAGCTATGTACACTTTCTACTCAGTGGCTCATGGAATCTTCTCCAAAATATTTTAGGCCAAGAAACAACTGTTAAAAAAAGATATAATTTCTTGCATCTTGTTATAATGGAAAGACATTACAAATCAATACAATCAAACCTTATAGAAACTATATAAATACATGGAGATAAAACAATACCCTTTTGAATGATCAATGGATGATAGAAGAAATCAAGGGAGAAATTTAAAAATTCTTAGATTCAAATAAAAATAGCTACACAACATACCAGAACCTCTGGGACACTATAAAGGCAGTTCTAAAGGAAAGCTTATAGTTATAAGTGCCTACATAAGGAAATCATAAATATACCCAATATAACAACCTAATGGTGCATCTCAAGGCCCTTGAAAAGAGGAATGAATAATTTCCAAAACTAGTAGAAGAAAGGAAATAGTTAAGAGCAGAAATCAAAGAGCTTGAGAATTTAAAAAATACAAAAGATTGATGAAACAAAATTTGGTTCTATACCTCAATATCATAAAGACTATATATGAAAAATCCAAAGCCAATCTCAGAGGAAATTGGGGAAAAAACTTAAAAAAAAAAATGTCCTTTAAAATTTGGGACAAGAAGAGGATCATCACTCCTATTTAATAAAGTGCTAGAAGTTTTGGCCAGAGTAATGAGGCAAGAGAAGATTATAGAAGGGATAAAAACAGGAAAGGAAGAAGTCAAATTATGATTGTAGATAATATGATCCTATACCTAAAAGATCCAAAAAAACTGGAGATCCAAAAAACATCTAGAGCTAATAAACAAATTTGGAAAAATAGCAGGTTACAAAATCAACATACACAAATTAAAAGTTTTCTATATACCAACAATAAATCTGCTGAGAAAGTACTCAGGAATACAATTCAATTCACAATGACCTCAAAAAACAAAACAAAACAAAACTTAGGTATTAATCTAGCCTAGAAGGTGAAAGTCCTCTACAATAAAAACTACAGAACATTGAAAAAAGAAATTGAAGAAGACCTCAGAAGATGGAAAGACCTCCCATGTTCATGAATGGGCACAATTAGTATTGTTAGAATGACAATACTACCAAAAACAATAGACAGACTCAATGCAATATCCTTCAAAATACCAACGATACTCCTCACAGAAGTAGAAAAAACAGTCCTAAAATTCATTTGGAAGAATAAAAGGCCCAGAATAACTAAAGCAATTTTAAGGCAGAAAAGCAATGCTGGAGGCATCACAACATCTGATTTCAAATTATACTACAGGGCTGGGGATATAGCTCAGTTGGTAGAGTGCTTGCCTCGCAAGCACAAAGCCCTGGGTTCAATCCCCAGCACCACAAAAAAAAAAAAAAAAAAATAATATATATTTATATAAAGATATGATTTTTAGACATGTATGTATATATGTATATATGTATATACATATATACACTACAGAGTTATAGTAGCAAAAACTGCATGGTACTGGCATAAAAACAGACAAACAGAACAATGGTACAGAATAGAAGACACAGAGATAAATCCTCAGAGATACAGTCATTTGACCCTTGACAAAGATGTCAAAACATATTGGGAGGAAAAAAACATCCTTTTTAACAAATGGTGCTGGAAAAACTGGTTATCTATATGTAGAAGAATGAAACTATACCCTTATTTCTCACCCTGCACAAAAATCAACTCAAAATTGATTAAAGACCTCAAAATTATACAGAAACTATGCAACTCCTAGAAGAAAACATCTAGAAGAAAATGTAGGATCAACACTCCTGGTTTTAGGTGCAGGCAATGACTTTCTCAGTTGGACCCCTAAAGCTCAGGAAATGAGTTAATAAGAGCTAATAAATGGGGCAGCATCAAATTAACAAGCTTCTGCATAGCAAAGGAAGCAATTAGGACTGTGAAGACAGAACCCAGAGAATGGGAGAAAATCTTTGCTAGCTACTCTTCTGACAAGATTAATATCTAGAATATAAAAAGAGCTCAAAAAACTTTATGGCAAAATATCAAATAACCAAATTAAATGGGCAAATTAATTAAACACACTTCTCAAAAGAAGAAATGCAAATACATGAAAAAATGTTCAAAATCATTAGCAATTGGGGAAATGCAAATCAAAACTACACTGAGATTTCATCTCGCACCTGTCAGAATGTCAATCATCAAGAATACAAATAAAAACAAATGCTGGAGAGGATGTAGAGAAAAAGAAACACTTTTACACAGTTGATGGGACTGTAGATTAGTAAAATTCCTATGGAAATCAGTATGGAGGCTCCTCAAAACTGTAGGCATGAAACCACCATATGACCCAGCTATCCCACTTCTCAGTATTAACCCTGAAGAGTTAAAGTCATCTTATTACAGTGATACATACATACACATGTTTCTAGCAGCACAATTCACAATAGCCAAACTATGGAACTAGCCTAAGTGTCTATCAGCACATGAATGGATAAAGAAAATAAGGTATATATACATAATGGAGTTTTATTCAGCTATAAAGAAAAATGAAATCATGGCAGAACTAGAGATCATCATGTTAAGTTCTATAAGTCAAACTCAGAAGGTTAAGAGTCATGTTTTCTTTCGCATGCAGAAACTAGAGAGGAAAACAGAAAACAAATGTGGAGGTGTCTAGTCCAAAGCCTGCGTGGGAAGTGTGGGCTGACTGGAAATAAATGCAGGTAGTGTGTGGTTTCTTGAAGTTTTCCAGATCCTAGTTCTGAGCGTACAACAACCTATCATCATGATACAAAAAAGAATTAGTAGCAAACATATTATTCCAAAAATATAATATTTCCAGGATTAAAGCCATTTAATTAATGAAGTATTTGTTCAGCTAGAGATGCAAGGTCCATGAGATCCATCCTGCTTTTCTGAATATCCTGGATGTGATGATGTAACGCCATAAGGTCCAAGTTTTTATTATTTCTATGCCAAACACCCATTAGATGATTTTTGACCTTTTCCCATTCCCATTGGGAATTATACTTGGCTGCAGTAGTGCAGACATATTTATAGTCAGCATGGAATTTAAACTTACGTTTAAATTTGAGAGTGGAAAGTTCATTACCAATAATTATGACAGTAGCTTACAAAGCATTTAATTTAGTTTCAATCTTTTCATCAATATTTACCTGATTGTGGAGGGCTTTGGAAGTATCTTGAGGCAAGTTATTAGCAAAGTTTGCATGTTGAATGTTTTGAGATATGACCACAGAAGCTGTCACAGTAGAGAATATAAAGGAGATTAAAGTAGCTATCCCAAGATTTATGAGGCTGAGAGCTCGCTTGGGTCTAGTTAACTGGGCATGCATCTGTTGTAAAACTTGAACACCAGCATCAGCAAGGCTCTGAAATGTTAGCCGGGAATAAAACATGGAGGGTTGATGAAGAACTAATGGTCCTTTCCCTCTATTAAATCTAGTGATACAATTAGATTGTATCTTTTACAAACTACATGATATTTATCACCTTTTCTCTTTACTCTTACATTTCCAGTAATTAGACATATAAGAAGATAGGATACAGTCTCTCAGACCATAGCAGGAGCCCTCTTTTGCAATTATTATTTTTTTATTGGTTCTTTTTAATTATACAAGATGGTACAATCCATTTTGATATAATTATACAGCAGGGAATATATCTCTTTTTTTTTCCACAATGTAGGTTCACACAATTCATCTAATCTTACATATACATAGGGTAAAACTGTCTGTCTCAGTCTACTATTTTTCCTTCCCCCTTCCCCTCCTGTCCCATTTTCTTCTACACCATCCATACTTCCTCCATTCTTTTCTTATCCCCCCATAACCCCCCCAGTAAGACCCCCCCCCCATTATGTATTAGCATCCACTGATCAGAGAAAACATTTGGCCTTTGGATTTTTGGGCTTGGCTTATTTCACTTAGCATGATATTCTCCAACTCTACTCATTTACCAGCAAATGCCATAGTTTTATTCTTCTTTTTGGCTGAGTAATATTCCATTATGTGTATATACCACAGTTTCTTTATCCATTCATCTATAGAAGGGCATCTAGGTTGGTTCCACAATCTAGCTATTGTGAATTGAGCAGCTATGAACATAGATGTGGCTGCATTCCTACACTTTGCTGATTTTAAGACCTCTGGGTATAAACCAAGGAGTGGGATAGCTGGGTCAAATGGTGGTTCCATTCCAAGTTTTTTGAGGAATCTCCATACTGCTTTCCAGAGTGGCTGCACCAATTTGCAACCCCACCAGCAGTGTACGAGTGTGCCTTTTTCCCCATATCCTGATAATAGCCATTCTAATTGGAGTTAGATGAAATCTTAGGGTGGTTTTAATTTGCATTTCTCTAATTACTAGAGATGACGTGCACTTTTTCAAATATTTGTTCATCACTTGTATATCATCTTCTGTGAAGTGTCTGCCCAGTTCCTTAGCCCATTTATTGATTGGATTCTTTGTATTTTTGCTGTAAAGATTTGTAAGTTCTTTATAAATTTTGGAGATCAGTGCTCTGTCTGAAGTGTGCGTGGAAAAGATTTTTTCCCACTCTGTAGGTTCTGTTTTCACATTATTGATTGATTCTTTTGCTGAGAAAAAGCTTTTTAGTTTGAATCCATCCCATTTGTTGATTCTTCCTTTTATTTCTTGCGGCTCTGGTGGTCATGTTGAGAAAGTCTGGTCCTAAGCCAATATGAAGAAGATTCGGGCCTACTATTTCTGATGACATGATCCTATATTTATAAGATCCAAAAAACTCCACCAGGAAACCTTTACACCTAATTAATGAATTCAGCACAATAGCAGGATATAAAATAAACACACCTAAATCAAATGCATTTATCTACATAAGCGATGAATCATCTGAAAGTGAAATGAGGAAAACAACTCCATTCAAAATAGCCTCAAATAAAATAAAATACTTGGGAATCAATCTAACAAAAGAGGTGAAAAACCTCTACAACAAAAACTACAGAACATTAAAGAAAGAAATTGAGGAACACCTTAGAAGATGGAAAGATCTTCCATGTTCTTGAATAGGCAGAATTAATATAATCAAAATGGCCACACTTCCAAAGGTGCTATACAAATTTAACGCAATTCCAATAAAAATTCCAATTACATTCTTCATAGATATAGAAAAAGCAATCATGAAATTCATATGGAAGAACAAAAGACCCAGAATAGCCAAAACAATTCTGGGCAGGAAGAATGATGCAGGAAGTATCACCCAGACCTTAAACTCTACTATAGGGCAATAGTTACAAAAATAGCATGGTACTGGCACCAAAATAGACAGGTAGTCCAATGGTACAGAATAGAAGACACAGAGACAAACCCACATAAGTACAGTTATCTCATACTAGACAAAGGTGCCAAAAACATACAGTGGAGAAAAGATAGCCTCTTCAACAAATGGTGCTGGCAAAACTGGAAATCCATATGCAATAAAATGAAATTAAATCCCTATCTCTCATCCTGAACAAAACTCAACTCAAAATGGATCAAGGATCTAGGAATGAGACCTGCGACTCTTTGCCAAATAGAAGAATTAGTAGGCCTGAATCCTTTTTTGCAATTCTTGACTATAAAGTCAGGCATAGGGCCATCTGTATTGTGCAGAAAACCTGAGGCAGCAATTAAAGGCCAGAGATCTTTTTGAATATCACCGTCACTGAAAGTTAGAATACTACCCCAAAAAACTCCAGGGATCATGGCAACCTGATGTAGCTGTCTTTTATCAATTCTTGGAGACCAATCCAAAATATATACACCATTTCTAGATATTTTATGTTGTACTGGCAAGACGTTTGCACATTCCATCCATTTAGGAAAGATGCCAAATTCTATTGCAGAATGATTGGCACAGTAAAGTACTGGTGGATGTTCCATGGGAATGACTGGTTTGTCATGGGAAAGTCCTATTTGAATAACCATCTAGACATATGATCTTAAGTCCTAAGGACCAGTATGATTGGCTAGTCTGGGTCTTCCCCCAGTCTGTCTTTCCCTCAAAAGTTATTTCTAAACAGCTGGCATGTTTATCATACAACCAACATATAGGTAGAGTCTCACTGTAGCCAATGTAATTAAATCCAGTGTCATGAACAGGTGTAATGTGTTTATCTCTGAAACCTCCCATCATATGAGTATCATTAGTAAACACTGGGATAGTATCTCCAGTCCCCACAGCTGGATGTACTAAAGGTGGATCTGGGAAATGGGTCCATTTAGCTTCTCCCTAGACTCCACTTACCTGACAACTCAACAAAGCCAGCATAGCCACAAACATTGGGGTTGGAGTTTTAATACCTTCTCGTTGTTGAACCATCTGCTCAGCCTGATGCATCAGGTCCTTCAGTTGTCTTCACCATACCAGGTTAGGCTTTCTGGAAATATACAAGTATAACTCTACCCTATATTATTATTGAATCTGGTTTATTCTATTGCTCCATGTGTCTCTCAGCAGCAGTGAGACGTTTAATATCATGATTTAATTTTTAAAAAAATAATTTTGTGAGATTTAGTGGGGTTTTGTGAGTTTATTTCCCCCTTTTTTATATTTTAAAATTGTAGAAAACAGTTGATAAAAGCTGGCGCACCATTAGTCCTAAATTGTAGAGAATGGCCCAGCGTTGTGCAAATATTTAAACAGGAAGAAGTTACTTAATAAATATTTTTATTTGGCCAGGAAAATTAGCAAAAGCTATTTGCCAAGTGTTAGAAGATTGCCAGAGCCAACTTTGCTTTTTGATTTTTGTTACCTGTTAGGCATGAGGACCATAAAGTCAATGTTGTTGAACTGAAGAGGGCACCACAGTAAAAGAATGCCTAGTTTTTACAAATTTTATGACTTAACTTTGTCTCTAGTAATAGACTCAGCAATAAAATTATGAAATGGGGGTCAGCATAGACACTGAAATTTGGTTTTAGAACTTGTTTGTCCTATAGGAAATGACCTTATTACCTTAAATTAACTTGTTATATTAAAATTTGTCCTTATGTAAGGCATTAACAGATAATAGTTGTAAAATTTGTAAGAAAAATACACTACAAAATTGACAAGATTAAAAACATTTGTGTAATAACTATAAAACAAGGAATTTAATTTTTTATAATTTTAAACCTTTACTTAGTTATATGTAGTATTTTTGCTTGTTTTAGGAATATAGTAATCTTTATAAAAAAAAAACTATCTTTTGAACTTAACTTTAAATGAATTTGAATGATTATTTAACCTGGAACGAGATGAGAGGCAGATTTATCTTAAGCATGATGGCTGAAAATCTTAGGTAAGGTGTTTTAATTTTGAAACTAATCACTTTCCTACTTAAATGTTATTTTATAAAATTTTTATGTATAATTTTTTAATTAATATTAATTAGTTACATAATTTAACATTACATCTAAAACATGAAACAGGTTAAGGGAGATTTTAACCCCCTCTTGAGGGAAAGTGGCAAAACATTTTTATATTTCATACTGTTAACCTTTAACTAAGCCAGGATCTCTTTGTTTTTTAGAAATACAGCTAAGTTTACTTCTCGGTGTAAAGAGTAACATAAAATTTTATGTTATATTTATTTAATTACAAAATGTTAAATGACATAATTAAATTTCCCAAGTAATTTGTTATATTTATATAAGTTTGTAAGATACCACTGTTGTAGAAAACTTTAATTTGGAGAGCATGAGCTTAGTAAAATGTTCTTTTAAATCTTATACTTTAAAGAGGAATATTTGGGGAATAAAAATTTACTTTGTAAATGAAGAAGTCATTAGTTGTATCACTATTACACTGATGTCTTTATAGTAACCAAGTTTAGCTTTTAAGGAAATATTTGAAATCTGAATGTAATATGATACTTTAAAATAAGTTATTGTTTAATCAAAAGTGTACGAACCTTAATTTCTTTAAAATTACTTTTTCTAAATAAAACTCAACAGACATAAGAAGTTATTTTATTGGAATGAGAGTAGATTAATGTTTTAAGCATTTCTTTCTTCTCTTATCCTTTACTTAGAAAGCCCAATTAACAGGGGTCTGTAAAAAGATCTCATCTATACTTGTAAGTAGACTGCATATTAGAAGCTTAGCACAAGATCAAGCTTTTCTTTTTAAAAGAGCAAAAATCTTTAAATAACTTTAGCTGTTTTGTTTATTATATAACCAATTTAATTACATGTAAATTTTTTGAAATTTATTTTGTACAAATTTTATTTTAATTTACTTAGACATTTACAGCCTTTTATTTTACCAGGTGAAAAATTTATTAGACTCTTATAAATAAATCACACCTGACAGAAGCTTAACTCCCAGCAACTTTCTTCTCTGTAAAAACATAGAGAACAAAGAAATTTTAGACCTTTTTTGTATTAACCAAATTACAAACACATCTAATGTTTAAATATAGTTTAGAGTGCTTGATGTTTCTACATTTAGTAGATGATATTTTAGCATTCTAACTTTCTTTTATTAATTCTAAATTAATAAGTATATCCTTCAATAAAGACATATAATTAAACCATTTGTCTTAAATTTAAGTTACTTTTTCTTAACTGTAAAAGCCAAGACATCAAACAAATGTACATAACAGTATCATCTCTTTCCTGTTGAAGAAAATTGTTAGAAGCAATTGGATCTAAATTCTAAGTATTAAAGGGTTAGCAACTTTATTAATTATCTGACCAGGTGGAAAAACTTGTGTTAATGATTTGAAAGACATATTTATTTTCATCTTTTTACCTGATTTAAATTGAACCTTGTAAATCATGCAAATTAAAGGTATTAGGATCCATTTTTTATTATTTTAACTAATGAGCACTCTTTCACCTATATGCTAATTTTGATGCCATGTGAATAACATACAGACGGGCACCAATAAAAACACTGTAGATGAAAAACCATGCAAGAAACAAAGATTCATAAATTTTGTAAGTGGAACTCCTCAGGTAGGAAATAAGGCTACAGATTTTTATCAAAGTTTTTATTAGATTTGACCTATTAGAAATTAAAATAGAGCCAATCAGACTTTTACATTATGATTTAATTATAGGGCAGGCCTGATTTGATGGATAAACCAGGTTTGAAATCTGACAATCATGAGGACACTGAAATAAAATATTTCAGAATGCCGGTTTATTGTCCCGATGATTGCCAGATTCACCCCAGCATCATCCCTAAAAAACAAAAACTAATCCATTAAAAGTGTAATTAGAACACCTTTTATGAACTTGAGAATTTTACTTTTAACTTTGGTTTTTAGTCATTGAGAGAATGTGAGAAAGCGAGCAACTTCCTCTGCTGCAGGATTGAGATGAAGCCTGTTAAACCAGTGAATTACAGCTGGTTAAGTTAGGGTTAAGGGGATTCAGGTGTCAAGTGAAGAACAGTTTGTGTCACACGCAAAAGGCCGCAGGCTCAAAATCGGCCTGGAAAGATACTTTTTTCCCAGAAAGTTTTTAATCAAGGAAGCAATTGCTGTTGAAATTTTAATATCCCTCTCCCTGGCCTTCCACCTGCTCCTGAAGCTGCTGTTGAGTAGGGGGAGGGACTGGAAAAACCTATGAAGGCTTACATTTCTTTGTTAATCCTTTGTGGATTTCAGAGATATGTTTGAAGCCAGAAGCCAGGTCAAAAGCTGAACATGTTATTACAAGGTGGATTTAATTTCTTATAAAAGATCACAAGAAAAAGGTTTCCCAAAGGGGTCCTAGGGCACGCCAGAGGGTGCACTCCTCCCCCACAGGCGGGGATTGGGGTTGCTCTCTTATCCATCTGCCTGCCTTGCCTGAGACCTGGTAGCCCTGCAGCTCCTCCCACCACCCTTGTGGGTGTTGTTGGCACTTTTGCTGCTGCTGCTGCTGGCTGGGCGGGCAGCAGGAGGCGAGGAGCCCATCTTTCAGGTTTGACAAAGACAAGTGTGAATGAATTCTGAAAGCTCTACCATTTGTGCCTTTTTCATCTTAAATATAACTCTCTTTAGAGTTTCAATCCCCCATTTTTATTTTTTATTATTTTTTATTTTTATAGACTGCATTTTGATTATGAAATTCCCCATTCCTAACATCAAGTTATCTTAAAGATTCCTCCCTCCTCTCTCTCTCTCTCTCTTTAAATTGACTTACTCACGTTTCCACGGGCGAGCGGCCTGGCAGCTACCTGACACTTTTCCTTCTGAATTCCTTCTGATGGTGTCCCTGCTCCAGGCACCAGTTCTCCAGGGCCTATGTGGAGGTGTGGGCTGGCTAGAAATAAAGGCTAGGAAAGTAATATTAAGAAGTAAACACAAAAGGTGAGAAGTATATGTATTCAAAGCAGGGGCATTGATGGGTAGAAGAGATCTGATAGGTCTGATCCTAACAAAGGAAAAAGACCATTAATGCTTTATTCACAGTGAAACAAACCATAGGGATTCAGTAAGGAGCTTCTTCAGGAAAACAGGATAAGAGTGGGGAAAACAAGTTGTTTGGGGCTTGGCAGGTTACGCCCATCTCCAGGCAGCTGCATGTGAACCTAAGACTGTGAGCTAAGGAAGGAAGCTGGCATGATCTGGGCTTTCTCAAACTGGGGAATTTCACCCAGGGTTTCCCAGAAAAGCAGCCTCCCTGTCTTATGTTGGCTCAAACAAATCTAAAGTTCATATAGGGTTTCAAACAGAGGTGGTTCTCCTAAAAATCAAAGGTAGAGAGTGGAGGAAAGGAACCAAGGGGGAGCTGAGGGGTGGGAGTGGGGAAGTGTTGGAGAGTGATATCAATTAAATCATATTATTATGTTGTGTAGATACACAAATATGTAACAAATCCCATTAATATATCTAAATATAAGGCACCAATGAAAATGTGGAAAAGAAAAAGAACAGAGTGGGTAATACCCAACACTTTCCCCCAAAAATAAATGATATAGATTAAATACCTAAATATGAAAATCAAGACTTTTAGATGAGAATCTATAAGACTAGCTCCATGCATTTACAAAGGGGAAAGATTTGTTTAAAATAAAAATGCACAACACAGGAAGCAGGATTGCATCACACATAAGACTTCTGAAGAACAATAGGCACATTGTAAAAAGACAAGCTTCCTACTAAAGAAAATGTTTGCAGGACATCTAACTGACAAGTTTAGTATCCCACATTGGGAAACAAAAGAACCTCCTACAAATCACTGAGAAAATAGCAGTTCTTAAACTTTTTGGTTGCAAGACCTTTTTACCCTTAAATATTGAGAACCCAAGGAGTTTTTGTGTGTTTGGACTATGTTGATATCTATTGTATTCTAATTAAACGTTAGAAAGTTTAAAAGTATCAATTCATATGAAAATAATACTACATATTACATAACAATTCTAGAATATTATTTTTCAAAACAAGTTTAGTGAGAAGAATGGCATTGTTTTACATTTTGTATTGGGTGTTGCTTTTCATGTCACATTTCTGACTCTGATCTTCCATTTATAAATATCCTAGTAATGACACTGTACCCATCTGGATCATCCAGGATAATCGCAAGATTCCTAACTCTACAAAGTTCCTTTTGCTGTGTTAAGAAACTATTCACCTGTTTCAGGGATTGAGGGGCTAGGCATCTTTGGAGCAGATGATGCATTATTTGGCTTACCCTGTAGGTGCCTTTTCAAAGGTTCCACAAGGACTGATATGGTAAACCTGGGACTCGGGGTGTTCACTCAGCCTGGGGCAAGCTGCCCTGTTCACAGGCAGGGCAAACTGCTGGAGGGAGGAGAAAGTCCCTGTGCTCCTTTCCATTCTGTAGTATAGTACAGTATATGCTTAAGAAATACTTGCTGAACTGAATTCCATACTGAATTCAGAGCACACACAGAGAAAGCAGAACATAATTAGAGGGCTTCTGGCTACTCATTGTTATGTTCTATGGAAAATAAATGGGCATCAGCAATCCATTTTGTCAGATATTTTAAATGCTGAATCCTATTGTGATGCTGCTTGCAGCTGTGCTGATGGGACAATTCCAAAGGCACTTCATGCAATAGAGCCAAGGCCTGGCTGTATTGATACAACACAAAGCCATCTAGTGAGCAGGCACTGCTCTCTGCAACACAGACAGATCTGACTTGCTGTGTACACACTTGATGAGAAGGTGAACCATTAGAAATTCCCCAAAACCCAAACCATGGGCTTTGTGTTTATCTAGTGTCCTTGGTCAGACTGTGAATTGAAACCAATTCTGCCATCAGTACTGACATGGACCTTTTGATGTGAAATCTTGCGTCTTTGGGGGTTCAGGAAGCATCCAATTATTTTTTTAAAGGAAATTTACCAGTTTTCTTTATTTTTCTCAAACCCTCTCCATACTTAGCAGAAGACAGAATCAGAACAGCATACTACCAGTGTAAGTCTAGGGAGTAATTCAATAATCTCCTAGTCCTACTGTATTCTTCCAAGGGGAAACTTACTGATTAGGAAAGTTGTCCTACCTGTCTCCACCCCCTAGACTTCTGTTGCCTTAGGGGAGAATGTGTGGATATTAGATTGGTGGACTTGGGAGAGGAACTGGCCTAGGTGGCTCAACCCCCTGCCCCTCCTTCTTTGGCTTGGCCTGTCTGTAAGTGTCAAGCCCTGGTCTGACCCAGGACTACAGGGGGGTGAGCAAAGCAATGAAGATTCTGCACCTGCAGGGGGTGCTAGCATGGTGGGGGGCGGTAGCCTGTGACTGTGCAGCCAGTGCTGCTGTGATTGGATGGGCTCCATTTCACCCTGGGATTCCTATTAGGAAGTCATCTTGCCACACAGCTTGGTCCCATAAGTACTAAGGCTGATATTTTGATGTCCATCTGCTTTAATCTTACACTTTCCTTGGTATTAGTTCAAAACTCAGGTGAGAAAAAGAATTCTATCCGTCAGGCTCTCTTAGGCTCACTAGTCCTCAGGATAACTTTTGCAATCATAAATTGCAATAATAAAGTGTTTTTGCTGTGAATAGTAGAAACTAATTTTGATTTTTTAAGCAAAACTAATGCAACAAAGACTGGAACCAGAACAACAGATCAACAGGCCTGAGCAGTAGGACATCATGGAAATACTTATTACTCCTTTAATATAGGTACTCAAGCTTACTCAACTAAGGAAAATCAAAATTACACTGGCAAAAAGATACTATTTTTCACTTATTCAACTCCAAAATTTGAGAAGTTTGAAAATATTCTCTGTTGAGAAGGTTTAAAAACATAACCTATAAAAATTGCAAGTGCCTGTAGTCTTTGAACTCCAAAATTATGATTCTAAAAATGTATCTTCCAGATGTATTCACACTTCTGTAGAAGGGCTTTAATTGCAGCATTTAAAAAATAATTTTAGTTGTCAATGGACCTTTATTTTATTTATATGCAGTGCTTAGGATGGAACCCAGTGTGTCACATATGCCTGGACAAGTGCTCTACCACTGAGCCACAACCCCAACCTGAATTACAGCATTTTTTGTGAAAGTAAAATATTCAAATACCTAATAAGATTCGGCCAGGCACTGTGGTGCCTGCCTGTAATCCCAGCTAGTCTGGAGGTGAGGCAGGATGATCTTAAATTCAAGGCCCGCCTCAGAAATTTAGTGAGACTCTATTTTGAAATAAGTTAAAAGTGCTGGGAATGTAGCCCAGTGGTAAAGCACGTTTGGGTTCAATTCCCAATTCTAAGAAAATAGTTCAGGAATTTTGATAAAAGAGAATCTGCAATATACAATGCTAAGTTTAAAAAGCATGATGCATTTGTGTTATATGGTGGCTGAAGGACCACTCAACAGGGCTACCCCTGGTGCCGTGAACCAGGCAATGTAGAGAAGAGATGAAGGCTGCATCCCCTTTTGTGCTTATGGATTTTAACAATAGTTGCACATATTTGTTGTTTCCAGAATGTTATTATTGTGGTAGGCAGAATTTTTTTTTAAAGAATTTTTCTTTTCTTTTTTACGGCAATGGGGATTGAACCCAGGGCTTTATGCTTTTGAGGCAAGCACTTTACCAACTGAGCTATATCCCTAGCCAGTAGCAGCATTTTGAAAATGTATCTTCCACCCAAGATTCTTTACCCTAATCCCCAGAACCTGTAAATGCAATAAAAATGTCACTTCTTGATTTATTCCTTGCTTCCTTCTCCCTTTCCTTTCCTTTCCTTTCCTTTCTTTCCCTCCCTCCCTCCTTTCCTCCTCCCTCCTTCCCTCCCCCCTCCTTCCCTCTCTCTCTCTCTCCCTTTCTTTTCTTTCCTTCCTTCCTTCCTTCCTTCCTCAGTATAGAGGATTGAACCCAGGAGCACTCAGAACCCACTGACCTACATCCCCACTCCATTTTAAATGTTATGTTGACACCGTCTCTCCCTCACTTCTTGAGATGTTATGGGATAAGGAACGGCTGATTGGGTGAGCCCAATCTAATTACACAAATCCTGTGAAAAGCCAGAATTTGGGCTGGGGTTGTGGCTCAGTGGTAGAGCGGTTGCCTGGCATATGTGATACCTGAGTTCGATTCTCAGCACCACATATAAATAAAATAAAGGTCCATCCACAACTAAAAAAGTATTTTTTTAAAAAAAGCCTAGAATTTTCTGTGGCTGGTGACGGAAGAGTAAGTTGGAGAGATTCTGTTAAATGAGAAGGATGAGAGCCTCATTGGAATGTGAAGATGAAGGAGGTCACACATCAGGAATGGGGGAGGGTGCTTTGAGTTAATAAGAGGTGTCCAACTGACAGCCAGCAAGGGGAAAGGACCTCAGTCCTCCAGTCATTAGCTGCTGAATCTTGCCAACAACCTGGATGAGCTTAGAAGCTAATCCTTTTCTGTAGCCTGCAGATAAGCACCCAGGCTTGTAAGGCCATAAGCAGAGAACCAGATGAGCTACATGTCCCTTCTACTGTCTTAGCAATTCTGCCCAAGCCTAAGGATTAAACTGACATAAAATAGATTAATAGCAGAAAAGTATGTACATTTTCTTTAGTGATTTTTACACTAAACAGGAGTTTACACTATACTACATAGGAGTTTCCTGCTGTGGTTTAGACGTGGTGTCCCCCTCAAAAGCTCATGTGTGAGACAGTGCAAGAAGGTTTGGAGGAGAACCTAACCTAATCAGTGAATTAATCCTGGGATTAACTGAGTGGTAGCTAGAGGCAGGTGGGGTATGGCTGGAGGAAGTGGATCATTGGGGGTAAGTCTATGGGGTACATATTTTGTATCTGGAGAGTGGAGTCTCTCTTCTCTGCTTCCTGATCAACACGTAAGCTGATTCCCTCTGCCATACTCTTCCACCATGATTTTCAGCCTCACCTTGAGCCCTGGGAAATGGAGCCAGCCTTCTATGGGCTAAGACTTCTAAAACTGTGAGTCCCCAAATAGACTTCTCATCCCCTGAAGTTGTTCTAGTCAGATCTTTTAGTCACAGCAGTGAAAAAGCTGACTAAAACACCTCCTAAAACATGAAAACTCAAAGAAGTAATTAGGACAGAATGCTCCTATCCTAGGTTGGACAAAGAGTAGTAAATTGCAAAAATGTAACAAGATAAAGAGGTCTGGGCTAGGGCAGTTAATTGTAGGAAGAAATGAATTAATTTAGCAAGGTAGGTTTGTCCAAATTTGTCAGCTTTGCTCCTCCTCCCCTGTGTAAGAAGACCTTCCTCCTGGTGGATGGAAGACACAGGGTGTTCTATCTCCTGCTTGCAGGAAGGAAGAGGAAGGTCAGCATGCCCTTCTTGCATTTGATGGTTTTATTTGTTTGTTTTGTTGAGCATCTTTGACAAAGTAGTCAGTATGCCAGGAAGGCCTACTTGGGGACGGTATGCTCTGTGTGACTATAGAGCCCTCTGCAGGGGCCTTGTTGCCTCAGCTTTAGGGCAACATTTGTCTCTTTTTTTTATGAAGCTTTCCTAGCAGCTCCTCTGCTTGAGTAAATTTTTCTTTAACCGAACTCATCCACCATTTGATATTTACCATATTGCTGCCTCAAGAATGAAATGTGTTATGGTTTGAATATGAGGTATCCCCCAGAAGCTCACACATGAGACAGCGCAAGAAGGTTCAGAGGAGAAGTGATTGGGTTGTAAGAGTCTCACCCACTTCCCTGAAAGGGATTAACTGAGTGGTAACTGAAGTGAGAGGGTGTAGCTGGAGGAGGTGGGGCATTGGCATCCTTGTTCTGGGGTATTTATTTGTGTCTGACAAGTGGATACTTTCTCTCTCTCTCTGCTTCCTGATCAACATATGAATTGCTTCCCTCTGCCATACTCTTCCGCCATGATGTTCTGCCTTACCTGGAGGAATGGAGCCTGAGGAATGGAGCTATCTATCTATGAATTGAGACCTCTGAAACATGAGCCCAACTTTTCCTCCTCTAAAATTGTTCTGGTTGGGTCATTTAGTCACAGTAGCCAAAAAAACTTACTAAAACAAAATGTTGGGAGGATACATTGCCTTAGTAGTTACATCTCAGGAATGGAAGTAGAAAGGGCAGAAACACATATTACTGTAAATTTCAAAACAAACTTTTAGAAAAGCTTATATTGTTTCCCATTGTCAGGAGAACTCTTCATAGTGTAAGCCGTGACTTCTACACTAGACTGAGAGCTCTGCAGACAGCAGCCATATCTAATCCCTGTGTTACCGTGGATATAACAGCACATACCACGGAGATGCTTAATGAATGTTCATGGAGAGTGTGTAAATCAAATTTAGACAGACTTCTACCTGCATCTACAACAAAAATAACAGTTTTGATGTAAGAAACAAAATTTCTAACAAGCTTAATTAATAAGGCAATGTATTATCTTCCAAAACAGTTAACACAGAAACTGGGCAGGCTCTGGGCCAATGCCATGAGGACTTGGGTTCTGTTTCTCTGCTATTTTGTTTTCTCTTTCCTTTTACTGTGCTGCCTTCCCTCATGGTCCCAAAATGGATGCCAGTATCCACTGAAACAACGCTCTCTCTCTCTGAGAGAAAGGAAAAGCCCTCCTCACTCCAACATGGAGATCTTGTCTTTTCAGTCTGACTGGGCCATTTTAGCCACAGAACCATGGTTCCCAGTAACAACAGGAATGTCTCAGGAGAACTGACTTCCACAAGTGCAAAGACCTTACTTTGGTTGACTTGAATAATCAGGAGACTTCCCTAGACTTGGTGATGGGGTCAGCTTCTCCTGAGTCACGCTAGGGAGGACTGGGCATCTGAGCAAAATATCAGGTCTCAGGATGAAGCAAGTGGGGCAGGGCAGGGAGGTTGAATACAGGGACATCCCAACATCCAAAAGGAATTGTCTTCCTCCTGTCTGACCCGTCTTACCTGCCCTAACCTGGACCTTCCAAGATAAGACTGCTAACTTTTACTTCAGTGACCAAGAGGAATGACAGAACCTGGAGAGGCAGAGCAACTGTGTAAATGCTACTCTCTTGCAGCTACAAAGTAAAAAGAGAGGATGATTCCAGACTTTTTAAAGAGGAAGGCAAGAGATGAGGCAGTATCAATGGGAACAAATTGGCCAGGTGGGCCCTGAAGAACAAGGAATATTGAATGTAGAACTGAGCCTGGTCCCCTGGCCTTTGTTCCTCAGTCAACTGGCCAGATTGCATCCCTCAACCAACCTGATAGGACCAGCACACTTCCTAGGTATGTGACCTGTGCCGTCAGTTACACAGGGTCCCCACTCAGAAGGGCCCTTAACTTGACTTAGTGTTTGTGTTGACATTTGAAATCCTTTGGCATTGTGCTCTGCAAATTATGCGTCTGAGGGCTGGGGATATACCTCAGTTAGAAGAGTGCCTGCCTTGCAAGCACAAGGCCCTGGGTTCAAACACCCGCACAAAAAAAAAAAAAAAAAAAAAAAAAAGAAAGAAAAAAGAAAAAAACAAACAAATTATGCATCTGTACCCGTTTTTAGGTGAAGTTCTTCAACTTCTCTATGAGGATACTTTATAAGATCAGCCCTCACTGTTCAAAACTAGCATGTGATGAAACCTTTGACTATTAATCTGAATGCAGTTTTCAGGTCTTAGAAGGTATAGATATATTAGAGTCGCAATGTATAATGATCCTCCTGTGACTGTGTGGTGAATGGGTGGGAGAAGGATAATATTAAAGGCAGAGAGGCCAGGTGCTCTGATCATGGTGAGAAATGAGGGTGTGAGCTGAAGTCTGAGTAGTGGAAAGAGGGATGAAAGTAGGACTTGAGAGATACCAGGAAAAGGCAATGGAAAGTGTGTGGAGACCATTTAGATTTAGAGGATGAAGGAAAAGGAAGAGTAAAAGTTTTTCCTTGACCTTTTGGTCTGGGTACTGAGTGTGAAGAATGCAGCATGGTGGAAGGGAATGGGGTCCGAGACCGTGAGTTCTGTCTTCCCATGCTGAAGTTCATGAAGAGCATCCAGAAGATGCTGTTGCACCTTGTTTTCTCCCAGAAACCAACTCTGGAAAGGAATTATCATGGGGGATACTTACTAAGGAGTGCCCCTTGGGACTGGCCTGTGGAAAGGAAGGGAAAGAAGCAGGACTGGGCAAGGAAAGAAGTCAGGGAACAATGCTGACCCAAAGACATCTCTAGTACATGGCTCATCAGAACTGCCCCTTATTAAGCAAAGTGACTGAGCCTTTATTCCCCTGCCTGGATCATCCTGGATCATTAATGGATGTGGATCATCTTGGGAAGGATGTGCACTTGGGCAAGGAGCTGATAACTGGAGGTGTCTGCTGACCATATCCCTGGCCACAGGAACAGCAAGCAAGTCCTTTTTGAGGGAGAACCTGAGTGGTCAACATCAGAGTCTATCACAGATGTGCAGGGGACAACCCTATATATGTGGATCTGGAGAAAGAGGATGACAGGAGAGCTTTGACTTCATGGTATTCATGGTGCCACAAGACAGAGTGAGATCCCCTTGCAAGAGGGTGAAGAATGAGAAGATTAGGCTGAATGTTATCAGGATACATCTGAATACATATTACAGAATTCCTAATTAAAAATAGCCTTAACCATAAGGGTTTTCTATCTCAGAGAACAAAAATCTGGAGGTGAAAGGTTCTAGGCTGGCTCATTTGGTGGTTTGGTGGAATTTCATCAGGGTGCTGGGTGATTCTTCCATCGACATTCTTCCATGACATTGACATTCTACCATGTCAATGTGTTGGCTTTTATCAGACTTGTCCCATCACAGTCACAGGATAACTGCCTCAGCTCTGGGCAGGAAGGGCAGGATAAGGAAAAAGGGAAAATTTCACTTTCGCATCTACACACTCATATTATCCACACACTGTCTACATATTCATTGATACCAAATGTGTGAGTTTTGCCCACGCCAACCAATTCTCCAACTTTGTGGACCTCAGTTGGGTATCTTACAATTCACTTACGGCATGATACTTGTCAACTGGAGACTGGAAAATTTGGACTTGGTGAGGGTAGAAACGCAAGGAGCCAAGTGAGAGTGAACAAACAGGCAAGGCTTTAACTAGGACTTCAGTGGAAGGGGGACAACATCAATGGAGAGGGGAACCAGGCGGCTTCCAGAGCAAAAGGAGATGTAAGCTCTTATTGATTTTCTGGGTGGACTAAAGTCTAGTAGGTTTTCATTGGCCAGGGGCATGGTTTCAAAAGATATTTTTTGTTTTGTTTTGTTTTTGTGCAAACATCCTGACCCCAGACCACCCATTGTTCTGCATGTCTTGGTTACAAATTGAGGGTTCTCACAGCCTTCTCCTCTGGTTTGATGATTTGCTATCATGGCTTATAGGACACAGTGGAACGCTTTACTTATGTTTACTGGTTTATTTTAAAGGATATGATAAAGGATACAGATGAATAGCCAGATGAAGCAGTGCATAGGATGAGGTCTGAAAGGGCCCCCAGCACAGCAGCCTCTGTTCCCATGGAGATGAGGCAAGGTGCGCCACCCTCCCAGATGCTCATGCCCAACCCAGAAACTCTCTGAACACTATCTTTTAGGGATTTTTACAGACACTCATCATGTAGGCATGATTGATTATTAACTTTGGGAAGAAGGCAGATCCTCTTCCCAAAGGATAGAGGATGGGATTCTAAGTTCCAAGCTTCTAATCACAGTCTTCCTGGTGACTAACCTCCATCCTGAAATCATGCAGGAACAAAAGCAGAGTTGCTTCATTAGATCAAAAGTCTGGAACCGGGGTGTCAGGAACTGGGGTGAGAAAACAAATATCAGAACAAAAGATACTTCTAGCATCTCTATCACTTAAGAAGAGTTTTAGGAGCTCCATGCCAGGAACAGAGGATGAAGACCAAATACATATTTCTTATTTTATCACAATATCACAATAACTTTAGTCATTTCTCTCTTTTCTTTCTTTAAACAGGAATTAAGTATGAAGGGAGGTGGAGAATCTTCCAGAAACTGCCCACTCCACCCCTAGAAGCTCTCTCCTTAAATCTCATTGGCCAGGGATACTGGAGACCACCATGATGGTTAAAAATTCATCCCTGAGGCTGGGAATGAGACCACCTCCCCTTGGGACAAATACATGAACTAAAGTGGGTCGGGAAAGAAAAGGGAAGCTGTTGGATAGACCACCACCAGGGCCTGCTTCACCAGTTACGTGATAGTCAATGCTGGAAGCAGAAGGGGCATAGGAGAGTCTAACGGGGGATAACCTGAAAATCAGGAAAAATGGAACCATGGAAACCAAAGCAAGAGAGAATTAAACAAAGGTAGAGGGCTAGGGATATAGCTCAGTTGGTAGAGTGCTTGCCTGTCAAGCACAGGCCCTAGGTTCAATCCCCAGCACCACACACACACACACACAAAAGATGAAAAATGAAGGTAGAATTAACTGTGGCAAGGGCTGTAAAGAAAGATTGACATGTGCCCTTGGACTGGGCCATGTGAAGGTTCCTAGATGTGTTTGTGGACAAGTATCAGTGAAGTGAAGTTATCAGGCAGAATTTAAATTACAGTCTGTTGAGCAAATGATAGGACAGTAAATTACAACAGAATGGGGTTGATGAGGGGTGCTGAGAGTGGAAAGATCAGGAAACCTGACAAGGTGAAGCTGCTGTGAAAGAAAATTAGAATACTATAGTAATGCACCCACATCAATGTTTATAGCAGCTCAATTCACAATAGTTAAGCTATGGAACCAACCTAGGTACCCTACAATGGATGAATGGATAAAGAAACTGTGGTATATGTACACAATGGAATATTATTCAGCCATAAAGAAGAATAATATTATGGCATTTGCAGATAAATAGATGGAATTGAAGAATATAATGCTAAGTGAAATAAGGCAATCCCAAAAAACCAAAGGCAGAATATTTTCCCTGGATGATGATATATAATGGGGAGGAAAGGAGGGGGATGAGAGAAGAATGGAGGAACTTTAGAGGGAATGTAGAGGGAAATGAGAGGGAGGAGGGAGCAGGGGTATGAAAGATAGTGGAATGAGACAGACATCATTACATGTATGATTAACAAGAATGGTATGAATCTACATCATGCACAACCATAGAAACAAAAAGTTGTACCCCATTTATGTACAATGAATCAAAATGCAATCTGTAAAAATAAAAAAAAATTAAAAAAGAAACAAAATGGATCAGAGATTGCCAGGGATGGGGGTGGAAGAAAGGGTCATTACAAATGAATCCATGAGCATTTGTGGGGTTATGGAACTGTTTCACATCATGCATTTGTTGAAACTTGAACAACTGTTCACTAAAACTGTCAATTTTACTGTATGTAAATCATACCTTAATTTTAAGAAAAGCCAAAAAAAAAAAAAAAAAGCAGAAAAGGGAGGACACCCCCTCACACACACTTGCTCTCTTCCTGGAGTAGTAGGGTCCCCTCTCTGAGTGGTTTGGATGATCATTTCCCCACCACAGCATCACTCTGCTGCCCATGCCACACTCTGCCCAGACACAGTAACTTAGCTCGGGCACCCAGATCGGTGCTGGAGAACTGCCCTGAAACCACACGGCGCTGGAGGGCAGGGGCGAGTCAGCAATACTGAGTGAAGGTCATTTTCTGTTTGACTCCAGTGGCCATCTCCAAATGGAAACTTTAGCTTGTTAGACCCAAGTCTAATCTCCTTTAAAATTTAATTAACCTCTTATTTCTCTTTTTCAAATCTTTGTCATTCTATCAGCAAAAACAATGATACCTCAGGGGGAAATGAGGTAATGCCTATGAGGTTGTCAACCTTTTGGGGGTGCTCCTAAAATATCGTTGTGCATTTTTAAATCAGTCTGTTTTGGAATTACATAACTTGATTTTTTTTTAAACTCGTGATAAAGCATTAAAATCTCAAGCTTCATTTAAAAATACAGAGTAACCTTATTAAGCAAAATTTTCCTGTCACCTTGATCATTTACTATTACTGCCTGGGTCTTTCCTTTTGAGCCATAACCACTTCATCACAGAATGAAAAACAAAGCAATCTAAGAGCAGACTGGCTTGCGGGAAGCAGAGACACCGTGATCAGACTATCATTACCTGTTGAGGCTACACCTAGTGCTATCCCCACTCCCAGATCTGTGAGCCTCACTTTCAAATTTCCCATGTCATTAGGAGCACTGACACGTCCTGCTGGCCATTTGCACCTTGGTACTGCGCCAGTCTGCAAGGCCTGAAGTCACAGCCCCCAAGACCCTTCAGGAAGTCACCTACTTGACTCTTCTCAGGAAAGACCATATGGGGGTCTTCTTACTGTGGCTGCTTTAGCATTTCAGAGAATGGAAAGTGAAGCTTTGTTTATCTATCTAGTTCAACCTGCTCATTTTACAGATGAGAGAACTCACTTTAGGGAAAAGGTCCTTTATCTTCCACCTTCTTTGGGGAGGTGCTTAGTGAACAGTGATCAGAAGCCAGGCATCTTTGCTCACATCTACATTCATTCACATATTTGTTGGTACCTTTCTATGTTCCAAGAACGTATCAAGAAACTCATCCATGGAGAAAAGGGATGGGTTCCCCAGGCCACAGTGAACATTTTTTCTTACCTAGATATGAAGCAGGGCCTACCTGCCAGAGCAACCAAACTCTCTGACATTCTATTCATTCATACAACTGAAATCTCTATATTAATCATTCCCTTTGTTCTTATTGGAAGAAATTTTCTCCATTAATGAATAAATTCTTTGTAAAATTTAAAAAAAAATTTAAGAGACCACTGCAAAATTTATCATTTTATCCATTTTTAAATGTAGAATTCAGTGTCATTAAGCAGATTCACAGTGTTGCACAATTATCACCACTATTCATGTTCAGATCTCTTCAGCATCCTGAACAGAAATTCTGTACCCATTAGTCAATGACACACCCTTCCCTCTTCCCCACAGGCCCTGGAAATTTCTATTATGCCTTCTATCTCTCTGAATTTGACAATACCTGAGTACTTCACATAAGTAGAACTACAGTATTTGTCCTTTAGTGATTGGTTTATTTCACTTGGCATCTTGTTTTGGGGCTTATCTATGTTATAGGATGCATCAGAATTTCCTTCTTTTTGAAGACCAAATAATATTCTACTGTATATTCATACCACATTTGGATATTTTCACCCATCGATGGACATTTGAGTTATTTCCATCTTTTGACTAGTGTGGATAATGCTGCTATGGACTTGAGAGTACAAATACTTGCTTCCGATTCTTTTGGGTTTTTATTCAGTGGTGGAATTGCTGGATCATCTAGTAATACTAGGTTTAACTCTTTTAGAAATTACCCTTCTTCCATAACAGAAAACATTACATCTTGTTAGTAACCTGCAAGGTTTCTAATTTCTCCACATTTTTATCAGTCCTTGCTGGTTCATTCTTTTTTCATCCTACTCATCTGAATGGATGTGAAGTGGTATCTCATTGTGGTTTTGATTAGCATTTCCCTAGTAACTATGGATCTTGAGAATCTTTTCATATAATTACTGGCCATTTGTGTACCTTGTTTGAAGAACTGTCTAACAAGCCCTCTGCCCATTTTTTAAAGTGTTGTTTTTGTTAATGTTGAGTTTTAGGAGTTCTTTAAATAGTCCGGATATTATCAGATAAATGATTTTTATCTGATAGATAAAAGAGTTTCTACCATTACATGCTCTATTTCTTTCTGTTGATAGATTTCTTTGATTCTCAAAATTTTTAAATTTCGAATGGGCCATTTTATCTATTTTTATTTTGTTAACTATGCTTTTGCAGTCATGTCTAAGAAATACTTGCTAAATCCAATGCCATGAAGATTTTCATTTGTGTTTTCTTAGAGTTTAATAGTTTTACTTCTCATGTTTAAGTTTTTATTTGGGGTTTAAGTTTTATAAGGGAAGGATTGAATTTTTTTTTTTTTTGCATGTAGCTATTAGGTTTTCTATCACTGTTTGTTGAAAAGACTGTCCTTTCCCTATTGAATGGTATTCACTCTTGTCAAAAATCAGTTGAACATATATGTACAGGTTTATTTCTCGGCTGTCTGTCCTATTCTCTTGGTCTGCATGTCTGGACTAGGCTAGTATAACACCATTTTGAAATTGGGAGTGTGAATCTTTCAACTTTGTTTTTATTTTACAAATATATTCTTTTAAAATCGTGCACCTAGACAGCACAATTCTGTATCTCTGAAGGATATTTTTAAGAGTGGCAAAATCTGAATCTTCAAAATTTTAACACAGAAAGGATTGAATGAAAATGAACCCTGCTTCTCTCTACTCAGACCGCTACCTCTCAGCAGAGTACTTCTTGGAAGTGTCGGGGGGTCAGGGTTGAGTTGATTTTGGGTGTATGATTCCACTGGGAGAAATGTGAGAAAAGATGGAGAGGTAGAAGCCAGGGAGGGAGCTCCCTGCTGAAAGTAAGATGAATTGCTACAAAAAAGAAAGAAGGGGGTTTATTGGAGATGGCTCCCAGGGTCAAGGATTTGACTCTTGGGGTGCTGTCAAGAATGAAGTGGCCCTTCTGTCCAGGACTGGCACAGCAGAGAAACATGGATCAGGCCCCTCCTTCACCAGGTCCTGGTGGGTGGGGGTGCTGATTGGAGCTAGCTGGAGACCACCTCAGCGGGGACAGTGGTTTTTAACAACAGTCCTGCTGAAGTTCACTTAAATTGCCATTCCTCATCCCCAGTGCCATCTTAAGAAGAAAAAAGAATCCTAAAAATACTTTATTTTTGGCATAATTTCCATTCACCTCCTACCTCCTTGCTTTTTAAAAAATTGCTTCAAGTAACAATCAACAGGGCCTGCAAGTGGGGCTTTCTGCTGGAGCAGAAGAGTTAGATAACAGGCACAGCCACGACCTTAGCTTTTACAAGACTGAGGATGAGGTGTTGTCTCTTGGTCTGGACACTTGACCAGGAGGGGAACAGAGCAATGGACGCAGAAGGTCCAAAGCCTGCCAAGGGCCGGCAGGGAGATTCTCCATAGGTCCTGTCAGCCAGGACTGGGGCAGCTTAGAAGAGGCAAGAAAGCCATGCCCAGCAGGTAATGGGGCCACAAGGGGATAGTTGGGAGAGCAGCTGGAATCTGAGACAGGGATGGGATGGGCGAGTGGCAGTGGGAGGAGTAACTGACAGGTGCTTAAGGCAAGAAGGCAGAAGGTCCAGCAGGTCTCCCTCGGTCAGGAGTGCGTGTGCCCTCTAGGAAGAGGACGTGCAGCGGGCACTCAGCCTGAAGCGGTCATGCAACCAGTTGTTGACTGTGAAGCTACAAGCTCGAGAGGAGGTTGCTTAGGTGCTTGGAGTCCTCAGCATTGGCAGGGCAAAGCCATCCAAATAAAGTGTTAGGGACCAAAAGAGGTTCAGGCGACATCCCTGTGGTACGCCTGCATTGGGAGGCAAATGAAACGACACCAGAGGTGAAAGCATGGAAGATGGTGGAAGTCGTTTCTTAAACAGTAGAGGAGAAGAGAGTTGCTGGAAGAGTGTGACCAACAGTCTCAAATAGCACAGAGATGCTAAGCAGCCTGTGGGCTGCAGCTCTTCTGTTGAATTTGGCAACTGGGGGGTGATCGGTCACTTTTGCAAGAATAGGTTCACGGATCAGGCTGCAGAGCATTGAGAGAGTGGGAGGAAATGACAGAGCCCCTGCGTTTCCCCCACAGCAGCACTTTAAGGAAGAGGGCATTTGTTGATTTGTTGGGAGGAAGGAGTTTTGCTTATTTGTTTTTTTTTTTCTTTTTGGAAAGACAAGCATGCTTATAGGTTGAGAGCAAGAACCCCGAAGAATGTAGAAGTTGAAAATCCAGCAGAGAATAACTAACTGGCACAGCAAGATCTTCCAGGATATACAGGAGAGGGCAAAGGTTTATGTGGAACAATAGCCTGGTCACAGGAGGGAAGATGCTCTGTGAAGGAGGAAGGAAGCATTAGTGGACAAAGCCTGGTTGGGGGCTGAAGCGAGTGGGGTGCACTATTGCAGGCTCAGAGACTTCTGCAGAGCCCTTAGAGAGGTGGACCAGCCTGGAAAAGGAAAAGGCTGGGGAAAGTCATCTGGGCCCTGGCTGGGTGAACAAGCAAGAGGCAGAGAGCAGGAAGGCAGGAGAGGGTTTAGGAGGGTGAGTGATGGAAGTTTTGCTGGTTACTTTGTTTTTCTGATAAATTAAATTCCAAGTCGCTTACTGAGAGCGAGGGCAGGGGTGTGAGGTGAGGATTTAAGAAGAGTGCAGGGCCCCCTTGGAGAATGCCTAAGAGATTCTCGGAGGTTTCTAGATTCTTCCTGGCTTATTTATGTTCTTCTTGCAATTCATCTAAGAGTGACTTCCTTTTCTTTCTAAAATAACATGTTGTACTTAATTACAAAAATTCTAAATATACAAATAATATATGTCTAGATTCTCTCTCTCTCTCTCTCTCTCTCTGTCTCTCTCTCTCTCTCTCTCTCCCCCCATGGGGATTGAAGCCAGGAGTCCCAGGCTGCAACCCTAAACCTCCTGCTTCTTGGCCTCCTGAGTTACTAGGATTACAGGCTCACACCACCACAACTTGGCCCTAAATATATTTCTGACAATATGTTTATTACATATGTTTCTAATGACATGGTATGCACATTTCTAATTATATATTATATATATTTCGAAACACTGACACAAAGGCTTTGTCAGGTGGCTCAGCCTTTATTTCAGATGGGCCGACTGTGGCCTTGAATTGTCGTAAACCCATAGATAAAAGGCACAGAGCACCTCGAGGAGCTAGTTTTGTCCTGTGAGGAGCACTGTTAGGTACTGAATGTATGAGAGTAAGTCAAGGACATCTTGCCAGCAGAGTCCAGCGAAGGAGAAAAGATGTATACATGAGAAGCAGCAGCCAGGACAGCTCAGGAAGTTCTGTCACAAGCAGGGACTCCAAGCTCCGGGTGTGGTTCAGTGGTGGCAGAGTATTTGCTTAGCATGTACGAGGCCCCGAGTTTGAACTCTAGCACTGAGTCTGGGGGAGGCAGGGAGTTTTACAGATTGAGTTAAGATCATTAAACAGTGCCGTGTGTTTTGTTATTCAGATTCTCTTAAGAGCTCTGTGGGTTACATTGTCCTCTTCCCTATGGGATAGCTGCAGCTCAGACAGGTTCACTTGCCCAGAACAGACCATAGGAGAGATTGTGCGAACTCTATCTGTGTCAAGTTGTTCCATCTCATTAAGCTTAATTTTTTCAGTGGTTCTGTCTGCAGTGATCCTCCCTAACCTATCCTCATCTGCTCCTGCATTCTGTTCTGTTCTGGATTATCCTGTGTTCTGGAGATCTCTGTTTTAGTCAGCTTTTTCGCTGCTGGGTCTTAAAGATCTGATCAGAACAATTTTAGAGGAGGAAGTTTATTTGGGAGCTCACAGTTTCAGAGGTCTTAATCCACAGACAGCAAGCTCCATTCCTGTTCTCCATCCCGGATTCCTCTCCCCAAACCTTTATATCTGCCAAACATTTCCTACATTAGCCTCCAACCGACCTAGGCTTACCTACTTTATCTTTACTAAACCCAAAGAGATTGATATAATCCAGATTTTGTCTCCATGACTTCAATCAGCTAAATTCAGCGGAACCTCTGTCTCTGTTGAGCTTCTATGACCATTTTTAATGGGGCAGAGCTGTGCCGTTTTTACTGGTTGTGCCTCAGTTGAAAGTGAACCTTCTGCTCTAATTAACCAATAGCAAACTTCTGCTGCAGGACCCGGCAACCTTTCAACACCACCTCCAGATGCTGATTACGAGGCTCTGTTGTTAATATTCTGATGACAAAGGGTTGAATGTTACTATGTTTTCTATTGTTCTTTTGGTATTCCTTGCAGGAAAGTGAGATTTGAGTGGGATTGAAAGGTGGAAGAGGACTTATGTCCTCCCATAGTTTGGAAAAATCTTTTGAGAACGAATTGAATTACAGTGGTCCCTCTGTCTCCATGGGTTCCTCATCCATATATCCAACCAAGTACGGATGAAAAACATTTGAAAAAAATTACATCTGTACTGAGAACATACAGGCTTTTCCTTGTCATTATGCCTAAACAATACTAGCATTTCCATTGTACTAGGTGTAACTAATTTAGAGATAATGTAAAGTATATGTGAGGATGTGCCTAGTCTATATGTGAATCCTATGCTACTGTATATAAGAGACGAGAATATTTGGATTTTGGTGTCTGCAAACGGTCCTGGAGCCAATCTCCTAAGAGACTGAAGGGCATCTATAGTAGAGAGTGAAAAACTACACTGGTATACAAGGTAGAGTTTTTATAATACAAATAGGAATGCAGTTTATGATTGTATTACCTATTTATAGGTATTATTTTATAATAATTGTGTTGTTATTAATGCTATAACCAAAGCTCCATGTGATTTTTAAGAAATTGCTCCCTTGATTGGATTGGCATTTCAAATGTTTTTAAACAATTGCCAACATTTTCTATTTATTTATTTATTAAATTTTTAATTTAAGTTCATTGTACACAATTGAGGTACAACTATCATTTTTCTGGTTGTACACAAAGTAGAATCATACAATTTGCATATTTATACATATACATAGGGTAATAGATGTTTGTCTCATTCTATTAGCTTTCCTTTCCCTCCCCCTCCCCACCCCTCATTTTCCTCTACACAATCCATCCCTTCTCCATTCCTCCTGTGCCTCCCCCAAACCCCTGCTATGTGCTATCAACCACTTATAAGAGAAATCATTTGGCCTCTGTTTTTTTGGGATTGGCTTATTTCACTTAATATGATCTTCTCCAATTCCATCCATTTACCTGCAAATGTCATAATTTTATTATTCTTTATGGCTGAATAATATTCCATTGTGTATACATACCACAGTTTCTTTATCTATTCCTCTATTGAAGGGCATCTAGGTTGGTTCCACAATCTAGCTATAGTGAATTGGGCTTCTATAAACATTGATGTGGCTGCATCACTGTAGTATGCTGATTTTAAGTCCTTTGGTTATAGGCCAAGGAGTGGGATAGCTGGGTCAAATGGTGGTTCCGTTCTGAGTTTTCGAAAGAATCTCCATACTGCTTTCCAGAGTGGCTGTACCAATTTGCAACCCCATCAGCAATGTATGAATGTACCTTTTTCCCGCATCCTTGCCAACACCTATTATTGCTTGTATTATTAATAATAGACATTCTAATTGGGGTGAGATGATATCTTAGGATAGTTTTGATTTGCATTTCTTTTATTACTAGAGATGTTGAACATATTTTCATATACCTGTTGATTGCTTGTAGATCCTCTTCTGTGAAGTGTCTGCTCATTTCCTTAGTCCACTTATTGATTGGGTTATTTGTATTCTTGGTGTAAAGATTTTTGAGTTCTTTATATATTTTGGACATTAGTGCTCTATCTGAAGTATGTGTGGCAAAGATTTTCTTCCACTCTGTAGGCTGTCTCTTCACATTGTTGATTGTTTCCTTTGCTGAGAAAAAGCTTTTCAGTTTGAATCTATCCCAATTATTGATTCCAGCTTTTATTTCTTGTGCTTTGGGAGTCAGGTTAAGGAAGTCTGGTCCTAGGCCAATATGATGAAGATTTGGACCTACTTTTTCTTCTATTAGGTACAGGGTCTCTGGTCTAATTCCTTGATCCATTTTGAGTTGAGTTTCGTGCAGGGTGAGAGAGGGGTTTAGTTTCATTTTGCTGCATATGGATTTCCAGTTTTCCCAGCACCATTTGTTGAATAGGCTATCTTTTCTCCAATGTATGTTATTGGCACCTTTGTCCAGTATGAGAAAACTGTACTTAAGTGGGTTTGTCTCTGTGTCCTCTGTACCATTGGTCTACCTGTCTATTTTGGTGCCAATACCATGCCGTTTTTGTTACTATTGCTCTGTAGTATAGTTGAAGGTCTGGTATTGTGATACCTCCAGCTTCACTCTTCTCGCTAAGAATTGCTTTAGTTATTCTGGGTCTCTTATTCCTCCAAATGAATTTCATGATTGTGTGCTCTATTTATATGAAGTCCATTATTGGAATTGTAATTGGAATTGCATTGAATTTGTATAGCACTTTTGGTAGTATGGCCATTTTGATGATATTAATTCTGCCTATCCAAGAACATGGGAGATCTTTCCATCTTCTAAGATTTTCTTTAATTTCTTTCTTTAAGGTTCTGTAGTTCTCATTGTATAGGTATTTCACCTCTTTTGTTAGATTGATTCCCAAATATTTTATTTTATTTTTTGAGGCTATTGTGAATGGGGTAGTTTTCCTAATTTCTCTTTCAGAGGATTCACCACTTATGAATAAAAATGCATTAGATTTATGATCATTAATATTATATCCTGCTACTTTACTGAATTCATTTATGAGTTCCAGAAGTTTTCTGGTGGAACTTTTTGGCTCCTCTAAATATAGAATCATGTCATCAGCAAAAAGGAATAGTTTGAGCTGTTCTTTTCCTATTCATATCCCTTTAATTTCTTTGCTCTGTCTAATTGCTCTGGCTAGAGTTTCAATGACAATGCTGAATAGAAGCAGTGAAAGAGGGCATCCCTGCCTTGTTCCAGTTTTCAGGGGGAATGCTTTCAGTTTTTCTCCATTTAGAATGATGTTGGCCATGGGCTTAGCATAGATAGCCTTTACAATATTTAGGAACATTCCTACTATTCCTATTTTTTCTAGTGTTTTGAGCATGAAGGGGTGCTGTATTTTATCAAATGTTTTTCCTGCATCTATTGAAATAGTCATGTGGTTCTTAACTTTAAGTCTGTTGATGTGATGAATTACATTTATTGATTTCTGGATATTGAACCAACCTTGCATCCCTGGGATGAAACCTACTTGATCATGGTGCACTATCTTTTTAATATGCTTTTGTATGCAATTTGCTGAAATTTTGTTAGGAATTTTTGCATCTATGTTCATTAGGGATATTGGTCTGAAATTTTCTTTTCTTGATGTGTCTTTGGTTGTGGTATCAGGGTGATACTGGCTTCATAGAATGAGTTTGGAAGGGTTCCCTCCTACTCCATTTCATGGAATACTTTGAGGAGTATTGGAATGAGCTCTTCTTTGAAGGTCTTGTAGAACTCAGCTGTGAGTCCATCTGGTCCTGGACTTTTCTTTGTTGGTAGGTTTTTGATGACTTCTTCTATTTCATTGGTTGAAATTGATCTATTTATATCTATTTATATCTATGTATATCCTCTAGATTCAGTTTGGGTGGCTCATATGCCTCTAGGAACCTGTTGATGTCTTTGAAATTTTCAATATTTTTGGAGTATAAATTTTCAAAATAGCTTCTAATTATGTTTTGAATTTCAGTTGTGTCTGTCCTGATATTTCCATTTTCATCATGAATTTTAGTAATTTCAGTTTTCTCTCTTCTTTGTTAGTGTGGCTAAGGGTTTATCAATTTGTTTATTTTTTTAGAGAATCATCTTTTTGTTTTGTCAACTTTATGAATTGTCTTTTTGTTTCAATTTCATTGATTTCTGCTCTAATTTTAATTATTTCCAGTCTTCTACTACTTTCAGTGATGAACTGTTCCTCTTTTTCTAGGGCTTTGAGCTGTAATGTGAGGTCATTTATGTGTTCACTTTTCATTCTTTTTTAAAATGCACTCCATGAAATGAATTTTCCTCTTAGCACTCCTTTCATAGTATCCCAGAGATTTTGATATGTTGTATCTTTGTTCTCGTGGACCTCTAAGAATTTTTTTATTTCCCCCTTATGTCTTCCTGTTATCCATTCATCATTCAATAGCATATTATTTAATCTCCAAATGTTGGAGTAGTTTCTGTTTTTCATTTTATCATTGATTTCTAATTTCATTCCATTATGGTCTGATAGAATACAAGGTAGCATCTCTATCTTTTTGTATTTGCTAAGAGTAATTTTGAGGTCTATTTTAGAGAAGGATCCATGAACTGCTGAGAAGAAAGTGTATTTGCTTATTGATGGATGGAATCTTCTATATATGTCTGTTAAGTCTAAGTTAGTGATTGTGTCATTGAGTTCTATGGTTTCTTTGTTCAATTTCTGCTTAGAAGATCTGTCCAATGGTGAGAGAGGTGTGTTGAAGTCACCCAGTACTATTGTGTTTTGGTCTATTTGGTTCCTGGAATTAAGAAGGATTTGATTGACATACATGGATGTGCCATTGTTTGGGGCAAAAATATTTATGATTGTTATGTCTTGCTGATTTATGTTTCCCTTAAGCAGTATGAAATGCCCTTCTTTATCCTTTCTAACTAATTTTGACTTGAAGTCTGCTTTATCTGATATGAGGATGGAAATCCCTGCTTTTTTACTGAGTCTGTGTGTGTGATATGTTTTTTCCCATCCTTTCACCTTTAGTCTGTGGGTATCTTTTTCTATGAGATGCATCTCTTGGAGGCAGCATATTGTTGGGTCTTTCTTTTTAATCCAATCTGCCAGTCTATGTCTTTTGATTGATAAGTTCAGGCCATTAACATTCAGGGTTATTATTGAGATATGATTTGTATTCCCAGTCATTTTGGCTGAATTTTGTTTTTTAACTTGACTTGGTTTCTCCTTTATTTAGCTATTCCTTTAGGGTAGTTCCTCCCTATGCTGACTTACATTGTTGTTTTTCATTTCTTCCTCATGGAATATTTTGTTTAAAATGTTCTGTAGCGCAGGCTTTCTATTTGTAAATTCTTTTAACTTTTTTTTTTATCATGGAAGGATTTCATTTCATCTTCAAATCTGAAGGTGAGTTTTGTTGGGTATAAGATTCTTGGTTGGCATCCATTTTCTTTCAGGGTTTGGAATGTGTTGTTCCAGGCCCTTCTTGCTTTAGGGTCTGTGTTGAGAAATCTGTTGATAACCATTTATTGGTTTCCCCCTGAACGTAATCTGATTTTTTTTTCTCCCGCAGCCTTTAAAATTCTTTCTTAATTTTGTATGTTAGGTACTTCCATTACAACGTGCCTTGGTGTTGATCTATTGTAGTTTATGTGTTTGGTGTCCTGTAAGCCTCTTGTATTTGATTTTCCATTTCATTCTTCAAATGTGGGAAATTTTCTGATATTATTTCATTGAATAGATTATTCATTCCTTTGGTTTGTATCTCTGTGCCTTCCTCAATCCCAATAACTCTCAAATTTGGTCTTTTCATGATATCCCATAATTCTTGTAGGCTTTGTTCTTACCATCTTCTCCATTTGGTCAACTTTATTTTCAAGATTAAATATTTTGTCTTCAATGTCTGAGGTTTGTCTTCCAGGTGATCTAGCCTGTTGGTTACGCCATCTATTGAGTTTTTAATTTGGTGAATTGTTTCCTTCATTTCCAGGAGTTCTGTTTTTTTTTTTTTTTTTATCAGAATCTCTATCTCTTTATTGAAATGATCTTTAACTTCCTGTAACTGTTCTTTTAACTGTTGATTGGTGCGATAATTCATTGTCTGCATTTGCTCTCTCATCACATCATTTGCTTCTCTGATCATTTTAATTATGTTCACTCTGAACTCCCTTTCTGACATTTCTTCTGCCCTGCTCTCATTGGATTCTGTTGATATAACATCTAGGTTTGTTTGAGACACTTTCTTCCCCTGTTTTCTCATGTTGCTCATGTATCTTCCCCTCTATCCATGAGAATCTGAGGTATTGCAGCTTCCGCCCTATAGACTTGTGGTGTCCCTGCAGGTTTCCATTACCTCACCTCCTAGTCTTCGGTAACACTAGATCATGGGCTGGGGCCATTCTAGGACATGAGGCCTGAGACCTCTGTGCTGGCCTGAGCCTGATGTCTGTCCCTGTGCCTGCCTCCCAGACCTGGGAGTCTCGCAGATCTTGGCTTGGTGGAGCCCAAACCTCTGAGCTGAGCCTCTCCGAGTGGGAAACTCTAGTGTCCGCTGTGCCTGCTTACCACACACTGAAGTCTCCCACTCTTCTGGGCTGTGCCAGCTGTCCCCTCACAGAAATCCCGCGGGAGCACTCAGGGCCGATGTTCCAGGTGCAGAGGTCTCAGGCCTCTGCCTTGCCAACATTTTTTAAAAAAATATTTTTACTTGTGGATAGAGACAATACCTTTATTTTATTTATTTTTATGTTGTGCTGAGGATCAAACCTAGGGCCTCACATGTGTAAGGCAAGTGCTCCACCACTGAGCTACAACCCCAGCCCTGGCTGCCAACATTTTAATGCTACATTCTAGCCACGTGACTCACTGACAATATGTTCCCTGTGTGGAAAAAAGTTTACTTGAGCTAAGTGTACATTATCTTCACTTTAGACCATTTTAACAAGAAAGGAAATAAAAAAGGACTTGGCAAGAATGTGGGCTTCTTGCCTTATGTAAGCTGGCTTATATCCCACCTCTTGTGGGTAGAGCAGAAAATGGAAGGGAGAAAAATGGTGGTGCTAAGCTCCTGCCCACACTCCAAATGGAAAGGAGGAGGAATCCTTCACATTGATAGGCCCATGAGAGAACTGAATGGCCCTCCAAGCTCCAATGCCCCAGTGTTTGCCCTTCCTGCACCCTTGCCTTTGGTGCTTGCTCCTCTTCAGCTCCCCACTGCACTTCAAGAAGGAGTTCATCCTGATCAACAGGAACTTGGGGAGAGCCAAGCACCCTTCACAGCATCAAAATGAGACCCGAGTCTTGGTTACCCTTTGGGATTTCACTTCTGGCTTTATCGCTATGATTTGAATGCATTGTTTCTCCACCAAAACTCACATTGAGGCCTGGTTCTCAATGCTGCCATGTTGGGAGGTGAGGCCAAGTGGGAGGGGTTTGGGCAGAGCCCTTGTGAATGGACTAACGCCCTTCACTCATGAGTGAATTCTCATTCTCGCCAGGCTGGATTAGTTACTGGGAGAACAGGTTGCTATAAAGCAAGTCCATCCCTTGCATTCTCTTTCCTCCCCATATGCTGGCTTTCCCTTTGGTTTTCCACCATGAATTGAAGAGCATGCCGTCCTCATGAGTTGTGTCCACCTGATCTTGGGTTTTCCAGCCTCCAAATCTATGAGCCAAAAATATTTATATTGGTACTGGGGATGAATCTCAGGGACACTACCACTGAGCTACGTCTCCAACCTTTTTTATTTCTTATTTTGAGATAGGGTTTTTCTGAGTTGCTGAGGCTGGCATTGAATTTGTGATCCTCCTGCCTCAGCCTCCTAGTCGTTGGACCTGGTTTACCCTTTATTCTGTATAAATTATTTAGTCTGAGGTATTCTGTTAGAGTGACAGAAAACAGGCAAAGACACTTTGACACTAAGGTGTCACCTGGAAATGGAAGACTAACTGGGAATATGTCATATGAATTTATCTGAAAGACTAAATCTCTTAACCTCTCTTTCCAGGAGAACATTATCTTGAAGATGGAAAGTTCACTGGAAGAACAAAGAATCAAAGTGCATTATATGGAAAGAATGGTGGAAACAGATCTCAAGAAGTTGATTTGGAAGCAAATTATTAAGGCTCTGAAATGCCATAATAGTCGGAGTCTGGACTTTGTTCCATGAGTAGTGGGGAACTTCCAAACGCTTCCAGGAATGAGAAACAGGATGAAACTGATGATTTAAGTATGTGACTTTGGTAGTAGGGCAGAGGATGGTTTGGGAAGAATACCAGTGAGGAGGCAGTTTAAATAACTTAGGAAAGATGATGGCCCAAATTGAGGCAGTTTTGGTACAAGTGGGCAATATTAGAAGAGTTATGTTGAGGAAAGTATTTACAAAATGTAGTTAAATGAAGAGCAAAAGGATAACTTGGAGGAAAAAATGATCTGACTTATGAGTCTGAGATAAAAAGCATGCCATTAATAAAGAAGCAATGCATGGGAGGAGAGAGATTAAGTAGGTCTTGTGTTAAATCTGCTGAATTTGAAATGTCTATGTGAGCCAGGTGTGGTGGCTCCTGTGCCTATAATTCCAGCTACTAAGGAGGCTGAGGCAGGAACATCATAAGTTCAAGGCCAACCTGAGAAAATTAGCAAAATCCTGCCTTAAAAAAAAAAAGGATGGGGAATGTGGGATGTAGTTCAAGCTCAGGTGTTCAATCCCCAGTACCAAAATAAATAAGCAAACACAAATACATAAAATGTACATGAAACACAAATACATGAAATGTCCTTGTGACATCCAAATATAAGTGTCCAAAGAACAATAGGTTTGAGGTTAGAGCTCAGAAAAAAATTTGGAACCAAAGATAAATATTGAAAAACCATCAGCATAATTAAAGTAGGTGAAATTTCAGAAGTGAATGAATTGCTCATAGGGAAAGGATAGCATGGAAGGAGAGACAGACCAGGGCAGACTGTCATAGTTGAGGAGTTGCCAGGAAAGAGCTGGGAAGGAGCCATCTGAGTTGGAAGGTCCATGGTATTCCAGAGAAGTGTGTTATTCAAGAAGGAGCCATCATTTAGAAAAAGTCTTTCAAAGAAAACATGTTTTGGACATAAAGAAGTCACCAGTGGCCTGAGAAGGCAGTTTTCAAGGACTGAGAGACAGGAATGAGATCCTAGTGGTTGGGGCTTGAATGGGAGGCAAATAAGCATAAGTGGTGTCGAAAACTTGTTCTTGGGAAAAAATTTATCGCGAAAGAAAGAAGAGAAATGCAGCTTGAATTTCTTTTTCATGTGGTTCATCAATTTGTAAAGAACTACTGCATCCAATGGCTCACTTGATTCCCAGCACAACTCCAGGAGATAAGGAGGGCAAGTGTTGATACACCTGGGCATAAACTGAAGTTAAGAAGAAATTTAAAGGTTTGGTCAAGTTCACTTACAGCAAATTAAGAACTAAGTATGGGACATTAGACTCTTAATCCAATGACCTTTCCATAGTGCCCAGACTGAATGTCCCTGAAGTGTTGTCTCCATTTGAGTATAGGAGGGTTGTCACTTTATCAAGGGGACAATAGAGAGCTACTGGGAGGTTTGCTAAGGGGATGCTATGTTTAAGTTGATGCCTGATGGAAACAAATCTGGTAGTGAGATGTAGGATGTGTTAGCCGAGCAGACATTTGAGTAGAGTAGACAGGATGTGGCTTCAAATCAGGACACAGCTTTAAATAAATATCCAATCACATGCTGAGAAAGTTATCTCCCTTTCAGTTCTCCAGACCCTCTTCTGTGTGTGTTTGGGAGAAGGTCTCAGTTTGCCAATATGTTTCTAACACCTCTCAGATAGTCTCTAACATCACTTTTGGACAAAATTCTCTTCAGGCTGAGAACATTTGCAAACATCTGTGTCTCACTAGAAGGAACTGGATTGCCTTGCTTGTGCTCACTCTCTTTGTATGTTTACTTTCTATCTGTGACAAAGTAATATTGATTTCTCATTGATCATAATAACTATTAAAGGTATTTAAACAAAAAGTTAAGGAAAAATATTGTCCATTCTTAGATAAGCAGCACACACACATAGGGGATCATGAATGCGTATTCTAACAACTACAGTTTGAGAAATTCTGGACTTGGAGACTTTTGCAATAAGAGTAATGAAGATTTAGACCCGATTGGGATCATAGAAGAGGGAATGGAGAAGAAAAGAAAGCTCTGATATTTTAAGAAAGTTAAAGGTGGAGGAAGCCTTCTCCCTAAGGACTTTTCTGCATCATTTCTTAGGGTGCTTTTAGCTGCAATAATGAAAACTTAAAAGGACTCATGCACTACTATGAATTTATCCTTTTATTCAGCAGGAAGGCCTGAGGTGGGGTGGTTTCAGGATTGGCTATCAGGGCTTCATTAGCACCAGCAAGTGCTCACCTTCCATTCACCTCCCAACCTCAGCAATCAGCCTTTTCTTATTGAATCCAAGATGGATAATGTGGTTCCAGGGATCCCATCTCAACATAAGATGTTTTCAGTGCAGTAAGAAGATGCCTCTTCCCAAGCCAGAGTAGAGAAGCCTTTCCTGAAGGCACCTCCACCAAAAGATTTTCCTTCAGGATTCCTTGGCTAAAAAAGTATCACATATTCAGATGGAAATTAATTAAGGCAGAGGAGAATCAAATGACCTTGGACTAACTAGGAACGACTCTCTAAGATAGAGATGCTTTTCTCTGAAGGGTAGAATTCTCAATATAATAGGAGCTCTGTTTATAACTATGGCCGGGAGGCAGTCAGCCATGTCTTTTACAACTACTGTGGAGAGCTGCAGCTTCACTCCTAATGCCAGTGGTTTTGAAATTCCTCAAATTCACCCTTGCACAGAAGTGGGGAGTTCCTGAGGCTTGAGTTTTTTAATTTCTAAAAGTTTTACTTTGCTCTTCTCTGCATGTGCCGGGTTAAGGCAGAATGAAATACTTCCACTGCAAAGTCTGCTTCTGGTTTGGTGATGCACATTGGGGGTGCAATGCGGAAGGTCTGGGAAGACAGGAAAACAGAGCAACAGGTCATCAGAGAATAGATGTGGCTTTGAAGAAAGGCACTACACTAAGAATCCCAAAGATGTTGGATGCCATTTCTTACATTTCTCTACTCTCTCCTCCTTCCACAGCCATCTCCAAGTCTTTTTCTTTTCATCATAGGTTCACTTCCTGGTCCTTCTACCACCTTTAAAGAAACCTTGAGTGCCTCTCTACACTCAATTACTGCCATCACCAAGGTGACCTCCCTGTCTGTGTGTAGAACGCAACTGACTAGCTTCATTTTTCTTTTTTTTTTTATTTGTTCTAATTAGTTATTCATGACAGTGGAATGTACTTTGACACATCATATATAGATGGAGTATAATTTCTCATTCTCCTGGTTGTACATGGTGTAGAATCCTACCAGTCATATAATTATATATATACATGGAGTAATAATGCCTGATTCATTCTATTATCCTTCTTTCCCTCCTACTCCCTTCCCTCCCTTCACTCCCCTCTGCCTAATCTAAAGTGCCTCTACTCTTCCCTAGTCCCCCCTCTTATTGGGAATAAGCATCCCGATATCAGAGAAAACATTCTACTTTTGTTTTTCTGGGGGGGGGGATTGGCTTATATCACTTAGCATGATATTCTCCAGCTCCATCCATTTACAGGCAAATGCCATCATTTCATTCTTCTTTAAGGCTGAGAAATATTCCATTGTATATATACACCACATTGTTTTTATCCATTCATCTGTTGAGGGGCACCTAAGTTGGTTCCATAGTTAAGCTATTGTGAGTTGAGCTGATATAAACATTGATGTGGCTGCATTACTGTCATATTGCTGATTTTAAGTCCTTTGGGTATATACCAACTTCATTTTCTGAGGGACTACACTCCCACAACCTTCATCTCCACTCTTTTGCATCCTTTCACACCCAAAACATCCTTTCACATCCTTTCACAAGCCTTCTTTTCACTAGAATAACCCAATTTTTGATTCCCATTATACCTACCCTTTTCACCCAAAGCTCTAGTCTCCTCATCCCTTCATTATCTTCAGGCATTCCACCCCACTCAGATATCTTCCTTTCATTCCTACCCAGCTTGGATCATGCAGTTGGCTGAACTATGCTCTCACCTGCCCTCTGGTTTCGTTTTCATTTCCATCTTACGCTGCTATACCCATGTGGCCAAGTCTCAGCCTGATTAAAACTGTGATTGAACTGCTTTCCTCCACCTCACATGACCGAGGAGTGTTAAGAAAACCACAGAGCATGCCTGATTGACACCACTAGATATCCAGGGTCTCCAGAGTTTCTGGTCGCTGAGACTTTTGTTGACCTCTGCCAGTTTCCCTTCTCATTCTAAACTTTCAGTATCCTCAGTTTTCTTTCTCAATTCCTGTGCTTCTCATTGTATTTCATAAGCAACCATGCCTCATAATTCCTGGAGAAAATTGAAGCTGTCAGACAAGACCTTCCTGTAAACCCATCTGCTCTGACATCTATCTATATCTGTTCCCAAAGGTTCAGAGAATGAGATGTCCTTACTGTTTGACTCCAAATCATCTGCCTGTGCCCTTGACCCATCACTTCCACTTCAGAAAACACCCCCCTGTTCTCTTGCATCCCCTTTTCAACTTCACTTCAACTTTCCCCCCAGTCTCAAAACTAGCAGGCTTAAAGCTCCCATAAACCAAATTCAAACCACAACAAATAGCCACCTGTGGTGACCCCTGGTCCCCTCTAGCTACCATACAGGTGTTATCCACCTGCTTTTATTCAAACGTATTAGAAAGACAGGTTGAGGCCTTTTGTGCATTAGCTTTTGCTTCACCCTTCCCCATCCCCATCCCCATCCCCATCCCCATCCCCATCCACAACGGTATAGTTTCTATCCTGTAACTTTCTGGGATTTCTTACCCTTATTCTTCCTGGACTTTTCTGCTGCACTGGATGCTTTGGACCTTCCTTCTTCCTGAACCTCTCCACTCTCTTTCTTCCACAACTCCACTCTCTTCTAACCCTCTTCATATCTGTCTGCCTCTTTCTGCCTCTAACTTCCCTTTTGCCTATTAAGTGGTGGTGTTACCTCACCTCACTGTGCCTCTCACCTAGACGCTGGCTTCCTGTGCGACATCCTGTCCCCCTCTCACCACTTATACGCTGCGACCCTCAGCTGTGATCTTCACCTTAGCCCTTCCTCTGAGCTGCAGACTCGACTACAACCAGATGTTCACAAACACTGCAAATGGAGCATGTTCAAGGATGAAGTCATTCGTGTCCGCTTTAACCAAGTCAGACTTGCAAAATTACCCTTGGAATGTCTCCTCTGTCCTTTCAATCACTGCTCAAGTTCAACAGCAACCTACACCACACCCTTTTCACTCCAGACTCCCTGTTTCCAGTTTTTTCACCTTAGGTTTATTCCTGTCAGAGGACAGTTTCAAAAATCAGACTGCCCGAGTCTGAATCTACACTCTGCCACTTACTAGCTATGTGACTTGGGCAATTAACCTCTCCATGCCTCTTTTTCTTTATCTGTATGATAAAGTTAGTTGTGGTATTATTGCCTAGGCTTGTTGAGGGCATGACATGAATCAATACATGCAAAGTCAATACAGCCCCTGGTCATTAGGTAACAGTCTGTCAGCCCAAAAGGCTGGCCTAGATATCCATTGTCTCTCCTCCAATAAACAATTAGATAGGAGCAAGAAGTTCTGGTGTGCTATTGTGCAACTGGTCAAGTATAGATAATAATGCATGGTATATTTTAAAAAGCTTCAAGAAAGGATTTTTGAATGTTTTCACCACAAAGAAATGATGAATGAGGTGATAAGTATGCTTATCCTTGTTTGGACATTATTACATAATGTAATGTACTGAAACATCAGATGGCACCCCATAAATAAGAATAATCACCATGTGTCATCATTTTTAAAAAAATAGGCAGGAAAGATGACAAAGCGCAAGAACAAATTAGGGGAACTCAAGTTACTCTCACTCTTAAATCTCTGCCAGGGCCACCATCCCTGGTGTGGGGCCTGTTGGTGTGAAAGATTTAGGAAGAGGTCATGTTGCTCACAGCAGCAGCACCCCCGTTCAGCAGTGCAAGGCTGGTGGAAACAGGTAGGTCCCCCACCTCTTCTGCAGGGATCACCTGGGACTGCCACCATGGCCACCCACTTTGTGAGCAAGTTCATAAAGTCAGAACTCAGGACCGAGTTAAGGGTGGCTAGTGTTGCTTTAACAGGTGTTAAAATTAATTCATAAGTGAGACAAGTTGTTTATTGCATGACTGTTCCGTTTCTATTTTCTCCACACTGTACATTGCCTGGTCTGGCTGCCCATCTTATATGCTCACCGGTATCTTCTCCCCGCAGAACGGCGACAACCAAATCCTTTCACTACAGCGCCCCCTAGCGTCCACACGGACGTTTTCCAGAATGCAGCAGACTCCCTAGAGCGCAGGCACCCTGGTACAGTCCTGAAGAAAAGCCAGCTGCATTGGCACATCAGGGAGACACCTACCGAAAAGGACATTTAAACACCAGCCTTTCTCTTACCTGAGAAAAAATGCCTCCTCTGCCCACTATGAGACCCATGTTTTTGCAGTCCTCATGGATTTGATTTACTTCTTCTCGAGGAAGAGGCTGGCGGCTCATCTGTGAATACATTTGAAAAATGTTTCCTATTTGGTGTTTGCATGGTTAGAGAAGCTATTTCCCAAGAGGGAGAGAACAAAACAAAACTAAACTAAAGCAATGAATGCTCCTGTAATTAAATAAAGCTGTTAATTGCTGAAGCAGATTTTTGGAGGGTGTTATTAAAAATATCTGTCTTTATTCCACTTCATCCCAAATTCCCAAGAACAAAACGAAGTTCCATGCAGATAGCCAGTGAATCCTGGCCCTGCTAATGGCCACCTTGGGAGTTGGGTTCCTCAATAACTGAATTTGGAGTCTGTTTCATTTATGTTGAAATCCTTCTCAAATCTTCACTGTGTTCTGCCCACGTAAAGAGCTCATTTCAAAATCCAGGCAGTGGCTCAGCAGTTGCACAAGGGCACCAGGAGCCCAGGCTTTCCCTAGGTCCTGGCATGGCTGGGAAGCTGGGGTGGGGCCATTTTGCCCTCATCTTTCTCCCTTGTGAAATTTACTCTTTCTCCCCCACGACTTCAACTTCCAGGGGTAGGAAAGGTAAGCACTTCAGGACCCCAGAGGCTGTGTCAATGCTCTAGGCAACTGATGCTCCCCTCCCTGGGGATTCAACATGTCAGTTCCCTTGGGTGACATCTGGCTGCAGCTTGCATTGTTTCTGTATGTCTCCTGCCTTCTCATCTCTGAGCATAAAAATCTCCCTCTAACTATCTTTCTTTCCAAGTCTGATTTTGTATATAAAAATCTTTCACACTACAGTTATTTGGCCTTCACATTAGGTCAAATTAGAATATCTGGGCAGGGCTTAGGGTTTAATAAATGCCGCTCAGATGGCTGGGCCGGGAGCTGCTCCAGTCCTCCTCCTCCATTGCTGCCTTGGCTCTCTGGTTTTAGGTACATAAAACATGATCCTTGCTCCTGAGTCAGCCCCTGTAGGCAGAGGAGGGCTACTCCAGTGTGCTGTTTTGTTACTCTCAGCACTTCCTATCTGTCCTCCTATGTTCTTTGGTGTTTATTCTCTTCTCCTTATTGCCTCTTTTTTTTTTAAAATTAAATTTGTTTTAATTAGTTGTACATGACAGTAGAATGCACTTTGATGCATCATATACAATGGAGTTTAATTTCTCATTCTTCTTGTTATACATGATGTAGAATCCCTCCAGTTCTATAGTTATATATGTGCATGGGGTAATAATATCTGATTCATTCTATCCTTCCTAACCCCATACCTCCTCCCCTCCCTCAATCCCATCTACCTAATCTAAAGTAACTCTGTTCTTCCCTAGCCCCCACTCCCTTATTGTGAATTAGCATCCACATATCAGAGAAAACATTAGGGCTTTTGTTTTTGGGGATTGACTTATTTTGCTTAGCATGATATTCTCCAGCTCCATCCATTTACTGGCAAATGCCATAATTTCATTCTCCTTTAAGGCTAATATATATATATATATATATATATATATATATATATATATATATTCCATTATATATATATATATCCTTTTTTTTTATCCATTCATCTGCTAACCCACTGCCTCTTGATCCAACTCTTTCCAAAAATTCTCTATTCCTTATAAGGTGTCTGTGTCTTATTATGCAATGTATCTGACTTTCCCAGGGCCCCTTTTCTTTGCATATTTTACAATTTGTCTTAAAGCTTTATGAAAGGGAAAATAACTTTCCAATTTTCAGATCATTGGTAATGGAGGATCTGGGATAGGAGAAAAGACTAAGACCTTCTCTTCAAAGCCCAAATTTCACCATGCATTCTTGTTTGCCCCTAAGGTTCTCATCTCAGGGACGATGAGAGGGAAGACTAAGATAATTCAGGGTTAAACTGTGATAATGGAAAGAAGTTAAATGTGATTTGAAGGACCAGAGATCAGAGGGGCCAGCATTCCTGGAAAGGTTTGGGTTGGTGGAGGCCTTGCCCAACTTTATGGATCTGTAAAGATGGAGTTGGTCTGGCCTCTCTCCAACAATGGTCTGGGCCAGCACCTCCTTGTTTCCTTTCCATCTTACCCCACCCCCATCTCAACAGCTGTGACTAACTGAATATCTGGTCTGCATTCCACAGGGAATGGCAGGGCCACAAACTCCAACTAGGCAAGCCACAGGCAGCATGCTCAGGCCTTCCTGTTCATGCCTGTGTCCCAACTGCTTGATAATGAAGTGGACACATAAGTAATTCAACTTCTTGTTGGATGTATAATGTGGTTTCAGGCGTCAGGTTTATCTCTTTGGGTTTTAAATTTTTTTTGACAAATCTGTGTGGAAACAATTATAAAAATAATTCGTGATCATTGAAAAAATTTGATATGGTACAAAAATGCAGAAAGTAAATATTAAAAATATCCTCTCCCTCTATTCTATGCCGAAGGACATATCCTTCTGATAATTTGATATGAACCTGGCACTTTTTCCTTGCACAAAAATATATTTATATGCATATTTAAAAATAAGTCGTAATAATGTTCTGTAGTCAGGCATGGTGACTCAGTAGATTGAGGCAAGAGGATTGCAAATCTGAAGCCAGCCTGGACAACTTAGTGAGACCCTCTCAAAATAATAAATAAAAAAAGGTCTGGAGATGTTGCTCAGTGGAAGAGCACTCCTGGGTTCAATCCCCAGCACTGAAAAAAAAAATATTATGCAATTTTCTTCTAATAATTACAAAATATTTTGCACATCTTTCCATGTGAGTATATTTGGACATAGTCTTAAAACTCACCTAGTATTTCATTGTTTGCCAGTAATTTGTTCAATCTCTTACTATTGGGCATTTAGGTAGTTTCCAATTTTTCATGGTTATAAACAATGCTGCAAACATCCCTGTTCAAATACATCTTTATATACTTTTGTATTTTTAGAATTCACTTCTGGAAGTAGAATTGCAAGGCCAAAATGGTCTAAACATTTAAAATTTTGATAGTTGCCAACAAATTTTGCTGTCCAAAGAGTTGCACCAATTTACATTCTAACTGAGCGCATGAGAGATTAGAGCATCATCCTGGGTTATGCTGGCCAGCACTATAGCAGAGCCCTGGGCTATTATAATTATATGAATGTGGTCTGAAGCATTGTAGGAGCCTAAAATCATTCCATGGACACAAAGCACCCACCATAAGTTATGTTTCCTGGCCTCAAACTTGTTTAAGAAAATTAGGTATTTATACAATAAAAACTAAGTTCATACGTAGTGGATGCCATAGATTGAATGTTTCTGTCCCTGAAACCCCCAGTTTTCTGTTGAAACCTAATTCCCAGTGTGATAGTATTAGCAGGTGGGCCTTCAGGAGGTGATTAGGTCATGAGGGTGAATGATACTAGTTCCTTTATGAAAGGCCAAGAGAGTCCCCTTGCCCCTTCTGCCATGTGAAGTTACAGAAGAAAGGTGGCCATCTATGAAGCCAGAAGTGAGCCATCACCCAACATTGATCTGCTGGCACCCTCATTGTGAGCAGTCTCCAGAACTGTGACAAATGAATTTTTGTTGTCTATGAGACACCCAGCTTATGGAACTTTGTTAGAGCTCCCCAAGATCGTGCAGAAGATCTTTGCAAAGGAGAACCTTTGTCAGTGAGTACTTGAGGAATCCTCTGAAGTGTGAAACCAGTCTATGGGGGAGAAGCAGCAGGAAACTTTAGGGAGGAAGTGTGATGTGAAACTGGGTCTTGAAGAAGACCAGGACTTTCATAGTAGAGGCAGAGAGAAGAGGTGACATTTGGGTGTAGGATGGTGAATGGCATTGAGAGGAAGGAGAGTAGAACTAGGGAATGGAGGAGGTGGGATTTCAATCTGGGTGGAGCCCATGCTCAAAACTGATACATGGCAGAGGGAAGAGAAAAAGAGTTCATTCCAAAGACACTGTTTAATAACTGGTTTCATTTTGCCCACAAAAAAGTTTGAACATATTTCCACATCAAATATGTACCTCTGCCATGGTATTAGGGATGTGCTGTAATATATCTTGCTCTGTTTCTATGGCCATTTGAGAGGACTCGGATGCTTTACTATGGAAACGTTCTCATGAACATCTTTGTTCATATGACTTTGAGCACACAGAAGTTGGATTTGGCATAGTGACACACCTCTTTTGTGGGATTTACCTCTCTGGAGTCTAGACTTGATGAATTTAGCTATCTTTCAGGGGGGCTCACAGGGACTAGAGTGGACTCAAATTAAAACAACCTGGTACTGGGTCACCAGCTGAAGATAAGTACCATGTTCCTCATACGCTGGAGGGCTCTGCCTTATTACTTTAATTTCTTGTTGTTTTCCCTGAGCTTTCGACTCTTATTTAACTAACCCAGCTTGCACTAATAATGGGAGGGTCTTATGTCCATGGTGTGACCTGAGTATTACAAGAACTGAGCCTTAGTATTTCCAAAGTAGAGTGGTGTGGTTAAGATCAAACAGCAAGAAATCAGTTGCCCACTCTCCATCTTATAGACAAAAGTTAGGGCTGTGAGATTGCTCTTGCCCCACCAAGATTCCCCTTCTCCTCTATTCATACAGCATCCCAGCCTTGTTTGGGGAGAAAAGTCACGATTTCCTCGTGGCATGGTCTCTAGGGTTAGCAGCAGTGGAAACAAGCAGCCAAAGGATTTGGGAAACACTGTGAAGAAGGAATCTACAGGAGGAGTCACAGGTGATTTTGTGGCATTGAGGCGGGGTACTGGGGTGGACAGAGGTGGGAGACAAAGAGAAACTGATCTCAGGAGGAATAATGTTCGGTGCAATGCCTGTCAAAATAATTTCCTCCCCTCCCCAAATTCTAGATATTCAGTCATTGCCAGTGCTCCTTGCCTGGTTTGGCAAGACCTTTTCCAAATGCTCTCCCTCACCTTTCTAGAATTCTGCACTATCTGCAGGCATTTTGTTCATAACACGGGCCTTCCTTTCTCTGAAGGGCTTCACTGAGTCTGATTGTCTTGTCACGCTCTCCTTCTCCAGAGAGTGAATGAAGGGTGTTTTTACCTGGTGCTTTCTACCTGCTACTGGCCCAGAGCAGCTACCAAAAGCACAGATCAGAACCTACCTTATCCTTCACCATTTCTATCCCTATCATGAGGCCCTTGCCTCGGACATCTCCAACAATGTCAAACTCATCCCGCAGCTTAGCAAGCTTCAGTAACATGTAGGTACCAACTTCTTGACAGTTTTCTTGCAGATTTTCTTCTTTAATCACCTGTTGAGAGAAAGCCCCAAGTGATCTTAAGTGGCAAAAATTCCAAGATTGATTGAGAAGCACAGAGAGATAAATGTTCATGACCCTCTTTACAGTAACCAGACAAACCAAACCCAGAATGTCCAGTGTGGACACACCCTGGATAACACAAAATGATCTGTAGAAGTAATCGATTAAAAAGTCTCAGTGAAGGGGATGCTTCCCCCAAGCCCCTCTACTTTCAGGCATGTGTCAATGTGTCAGTAACATAGATTCCATAATCCAGAAGTTCATTATTTCTAGGCTTTGCTGAGAACTAGGATGCAGGGGTAAAAAGGATAAACATTCTAAGGAATGAAATTTCACAGGTGCTTTCTCTACTGGGGATAGGTGACCTTCATCCTGCATCCTTCAGCCTGATGCAAGCTCTCATTGCCCAGTGCCCCACCCTGGGGCCCTGTCTTCTTTAGCTAAGCTGAGCCCTGTGTGCCCCCAAAGCCAGGGCATCTGAAGATATAAAAGGATTTTCAACTAAGTTCCACTCAGAGCAGACACCTCTGATCCTTGAGAAGACACATGAAATTGACCACATTTTTATTTAGCTGTTGATAATTGCATGACTCCAGGCAAATCTTGATGTTGTTTTTTAAGAACTATTGGTTCACTTAAACCCTCTCTACCTTCTAAAATTGGTTGAGATGACACAGCACTTGAAAAAAAAAGTTAGCGATGTATACAAAATAAAATAAATGACATGCTTCTACCCACATTTTCCTCATCTCATAACTTAATCATCTTTGAAGATAAATCTTTAATTAGCAAAACAGTTTTAACTGATTTATTTTTATTTCAGAGAGCTTTTAAATTTAATTTTTTGAATAGGTAAATCATATTCACGTGTCAAAAATTTTAGAGTGTAAATCGGTAGATGGTAGAATGACTCTTGTTGACTGACCTCCACCAGTTTCCTTTCCCACAAATTTATGAACTTCTTGGACATTCTTCCAGAAATCCATTATATTTATTTAAGCAAATGATATTATGAATTTTTGCAAGGACTGTTTTTTAAAGGACATTTTCAACAGGAAAATATGCTAATACCAGGCTAAATCAATGGTATAGAGATGAACAGTTGTTCATAGTACCTGAATTAACTAGTTGTAACCACATAAAACTTAGCTTTTCCTTAGTCCTGTAATTTATTACAGTGAAACAAAAGGAAGGAAAAAAAAACACAATGCAAGGCTAAAATTAAGCTAAAAAGATGGATAGAAGTTAGCAACTATCCATAAAACACTATCCAGATAACAAAAAAATTTTAGCACTACCACCCAGCTAGGTGAATTTTTACATTTCCCATGTATGTGAGTGAAGTTTATTAGGTAGTATTTTCTTATCTAATACTTTAAGCACCCAAAGTAGATCTTTAAAAAGGGGGAAGGCAGAATAACAATTGGAAACCTAACTGAAGTGATGAATTACTTACTAATTAGCTCTTCCCTTCATGCAATGTGAGAAAATTCTGATATCATGTGGTTTTCAAATGGTTATTTTGTGAAATGCACAATGTTGATGTGGGTGCTGGAACAAACCTCAAGCACAGCAGATCCAATGGCACAGGCCATGGGGTTCCCTCCAAAGGTGTTGAAGTGAAGCACACGTTTAGCCAAAGATTTGGCAATTTCTAGGGGTAGAAAATAAAAGGTGACTAGAGTGACACATTCCTACTCATCACCTCCCATCATGACACTGCGATTGTGCATCCTAGCTCATTCATCACTCACCTCCTAGTATATGTTATGACCCCTAACCTCAGTTGCAACTACTTGGAGATTATGCTTTGAAAAGTCACATGCTGGAAAGGGTATGTGAGAAATAACAAGAAGGTAGCCATCTGCAAGCCAGAAAGGGAAGCTCCACCAGAAACCAACCCTGTTGATACCTTGATCTTGAACTTCTAGTCTTCAAATTGGTGAGAAAATCTATGTCTGTTGTTAAAGAGACCCAGTGGAATATCTTGTTTTGCCAGCTTGAGCCAACTAATATAATGAGGTAAAGAGGAAGAGCTCACTTGTTCAATGAGAAGTTTGATAACTAAACCTAAAATGTGCTGTATGAGTTGGAAAGTACCTTGGAATTTTGGACATATTGGGAGTTTTATACAGAATCTTAAATTGGCTAAACATTTTTTCCCCAAGCTCTACTTTTGAGACAGTGTCAAGAAAAAAATCTCACATCTCAATCCAGCAACACGAATCCAATTGTTTCAGGGTTGGTCATATTTATTGTACTTCACCTTGTACGATTGTATTTTTGTACATGTATTCTTTCGATAAAAATAGTGAAATATCACAAGACACGTAATTAGTGATTCACAGATGTGTTTACCACTGGTGGGAAATATAAATACAATAATTTTAAGAATTTCAATAATCAATGGTTGATAAAAAATGACACTCAGCCAAGCCTAGTTCAATGGAATATACATTCTAATGTTCATTTCATAGAATATTTTGGTTAAGTGAGATTATATTTGAACTTGACTGCTTTGTTGATTAGACATGAAAAGAGAAATCTGTCACTCCAACCTTGAATCACAGGTAATCATGTAAGAGTCTTTTTGAAGACTATGATTCTTTTGGAAGTTCCAGAGTTGATTTTGTAACACATTTTCCTATCCTGAGTCAGTGTGGTGGAACCCTGCATTGAATTGTGGGGACTGTAGAATTAGTCTTCCCTACAGCAAGAGTAGGAAAGGTTGGCTTTTTGCCGTCTGCCCCACAGTCTGGCAGACAGACTGTGTCTTTTTGATTTGCTTGGGAAATGCATCATATGGTTCCTGTTACTGCTGCCAATCCACACAAGTTCCTACCTGCATGCTGGATACCATTGCCAATGGAGGAGGCCCAGGAGCAAGAACAAACTTTTTGGGGTCCTACCTGGAGTAGTCACAACTGCTGCCATGGGAAAACCATTCCCAATCCCTTTAGCCATGGTGACAATGTCAGGCATCACATCATGGGTTTGGAAACCCCAGAAGTGAGAGCCCATCCTTCCGAATCCTGTCTGCACCTGATGAAAACAGATGCAAAACCATTGGAAACCTTTCAAGATTTTTTTTTTTTTTAATCTGGGTCTTTGTTCTTTTCCTTTCCTTCTCCCTACCCTTCTCCCTGGTTCTCTGCCCAGAAGTTGAACTTCTGTGATCTAGAAATTGCAGTGGTTTGAACTGAAAGTTGACCTTAGCTTTTTTGTGTGTTGTGTCACCTCTCTTGGAAGATCCCTTTCCTACTTCTTCATTTCACCGACTTCTTGTATTAAACCTGACTTCCTTACTACCTGGTCTAGTAAGCTTTTCCTGAGCTCCTGTTTAAGATACGCCAGGCACAGCCCACCAGAACCTCTCACTGTGGACTCTCATGGCCAATGGCAAGGACCTTGCCTTATTCCTGCCCTATGCACATTGTCTAGCAGAGTGCTTGACACAAAAAGGACACTTAATATTTGTAGAACGAATGAAGGAGTGGCACAAATGCTTAACTGAATAAAGCCTCACAAACATGCAAATTTCTGCCAGAGCTTTTCCGGTGAAGGTACCTTGATCTCTTTCTGGCTCAGCATCTCTGTTTGTCTGTCTCCAAACATGTACAGATTACAAAGTGGGAGTGGGGTGTAGGCACCTGAAGCTCATTCTAAAATGAAATTAAAAGAGCAAGTTCTTTTCTCAGGTTCCTTTCTTGTTCTCCCTACTCTCTGCAGGTTGCTGCAACAGAGTCAGATTCCTGGAGGTATTCTTAGATGATACTAAAGAGTGCAGGAGAAGGGCTTACACATGGGAGTCAGAAAGATCTGGGCTGCATCCTGGGTCTCTTGTTTCCTAGTTATGGGCCTTTGGGGAAGCTCATTAATTGGCCCAAAAAAGATACTGTAGTGAAGCCTATACATTTTGTCTGTCTGCTTGTCTTCCTTTCTCACTGCATTGAGGAGCCATAAATAGATGGTATAAATGGTGAAACATCGAATGACTTGAACAATGAACAAAATTGTGTACAGCAATCAGCCATGATTAGTCACTCAGGAAGAATCAATATTAAGACAGAGATGGATCACTCCAAGGTGAATAACCTCAAGTGCCTTCCTGGATGAATACAGCTTAGGAAGTGCGGCAGCTGGGTCTACAACAGTGAGAAGGCGGAACTCTGAATGTGCACTCTGCTTAAAAGCAGTCAATTTCAAATTCATTAGGACAGCCATTATTAGCACGGGCCTTGAGGTTACCCTGTGGGAGGGCAGCTTCCAATTACATTCTTGAAAGACATGAAACCACATCCCTTAGAAAATTCTGAAATTTCTATTTTCTTAGAATTCCTCCTACCTTCTCTCTGGTTGGTCCCCCTATGTAGCTTTACCATGTGCTCATTTAGAGATCAAAGTTCATCGACTTCCCTGATGTAGCTAATTTCAAAATGATTGACTATAGTTTTTTTCTTTTGTGAATAGTAGAAGAACTTGTTCAGCTAGGTCCTGCTGCGTTTACTGGCAGGCTGGTGAAGGGAGGATGAGCCCTGCAGGAGCAGTCTGGCCCAAGCCATGCTAGTGCACCAGGGCAGCAGGGTACCTGGGGTGTAATGGAACCTGGTGCACATAAAGAACTGGCATTTGCAAAATTTTTGCCAAGGGGACAGTGTGACATCATCTAGATTTTTACTCAAAGAAAACTGTTCATGCATAGATGATAGAACTAAAACAGGTATGAAACACCAGTTCTCCACCTGTCCTTGGTGGGTCTAGCTAGGTATTACTGCAATCATGATGGGTCACCTAGCAGTGAGCTGGGAGGATATCCGTGCCTGGTGACCATTCTCTGGCCTTTTATCTCCTAGCTATTCTCAGACAACAAAAGTCTGTGTTTTGATGCACTGTAATATGAGATAAAATTAAGTGAACAGATTCTTTTAAAAACATGGGATAAAACTCTCCTAACCCAAGAATTACTCTCTTTAAAGTAGTTCCATTGGGTGTACTGTGTACTTAATACAACCGTGCTGTCTCAACTCCACTATTTTACAATTTTTCAAGAACTATTTTCTTAATATCAGCAATAGGGCATTGTTCTAACTTAGAGACTGTATTATAATTCATAAAACTATCATTTCCAGACAAGTTCAGTCAGAAAAGCATATGCTGGCAGACTGGTTAACATTATTTTGAGAAAAATAAAGATGGAAACTTGTTTTGAATTCAATTTCCTATTTGATTTGTCAGTGCTCCTGAGGCAATCCCCGAAAAGGAATTTAAAATAGAACATACACATGGAGTAATGCAGCATAAACTATGCTAGTTAGATTACTTATTTGGTCAACATCCACTTGGATGTTGATGTTCTATTGTACTTGTTACACCAACTAACTAATCTACTAACAAACTAGTCAGTCAACTGGAAGAAGCTTCCTTTGTTTCTGGTCACTCTCCCAAGTTTATGGACTTTCTGCTTTCCTCCTGGAATTCCAAGGAGAATTTGAAGAGCTTTCTCTCTGTGCCTGTCTAGTTTCCACTGCACCAAGTTACACCCTAGTATTGCCACTCACCTCATCACTAATGCACACACCTCCCCTTTCTCGCACCAGCTCGAAGGCTTCCTTGAGAAACCCCTTTGGGTACTGGACAACGCCATTCACACCCTGCAAAGGACCAAACCAAGAAGACCTGTAACATCAGCACAAGACCTTTTACAGTTATAGAACAAGGAAGACAGATCACCATCACTATTAACATGATAGTAATGCTAGCAGTGTTACAAATAGCCTGTAGAACTGTTCCCACATGGGTGAGAAAAGGAGCTATTGCTATTATGTCATGCATTTTGGGAAAAGGAAGCAAATTTTATTCTTTTGCGAGGGTAGAAGAAAGTACAATAAGGGGATTTGGTGAGACTTAAGAGATTCCCCCTGACAGTGTGGGTGTTAAGTAAATAAAAATCACTGGGGTTTCCTTATTCCTGAGAATTTTTGCAATTCAGTAGTTTTATGTATCTGTTCAGTGTGGGAATGGAGGAGATGGGTCTTTAAAGGTCAACTGAAAATCAGAACATTCTGTTTTTTCTTTTTTCTTTCTTTCTTTCTTTTTTTTTAAAGGGTACCAAGACAATGAATTGAATTTGCAGAGAGGCACAGCAATGGGCATTTAATTAATTTGGAATTGTTGAAAATGTATGGTTAAAATTCTGTGATAATGGGACACTGATCAACTAATGTGTGTGGTTCTTATACCCACCTGAATTGGCTCTGCAAAAAATCCAGCAACTGACTTGGCCACAGAAGTGTTCAGAGTGTCTTTGAACTGTTCAATATACTGCTCTTCGGCTTGGCAGCAGTCTGCAACAAACGAACACACAAACCACAGCATTTTAAGATGTGAAGAAGGCATCCAGAAGATTGGGGAGACACAGGAGAGAAGCAGAAACAGGGTGAGGAAATTGATTAGAGATTGTCATAAAATGGTCAACTAGGATATGAGGACATTTGTTTCTGTGGGAACCAATTGTGAGTATTAGGATAGCCATAAAGACATGAACAAACCACTTAACCAATTTCCATCTGGGGGAAAATGCCTCATTTCTCAATGAGTCTGGTGTAGCTAGCTATTTTACTTAAGGGTGTCAATTCTCTTAAATGGGTGCATCTAATTGCAATGTAATTAGGACTATTTAATTTATTTGAAAATAGCTCATTTACTTTTTATTGCAATTTAATATGATGTACAGTTTTAAAGTACAATACATTTCTGTCCTTAGAGTTAGTAAATATGTCTGTAAAACAGTTGGAACTCAGGCTGTGGAGGAATGTGCTAGACCCACATAACTTGTATCTGCTGTAGCCATTGACATTAGATCATGGGCTTATTTTCTACACATCTTTTTTTCTTTAACTGAGGGCAGGAAACATATCTTGTTCATTTTTAGAATCTATGGTGAAACAAAAATGTGTCTGGTATAGTGTAGTTGCTCAGTGAATTTTTAATGACTTGAGGGAAATAAATTGTAGAAATTGTGACTGGTGTGAGATATTGAGCAATTTCACTTAAAAGTCTTTCTTCTAGGGAATAAAGTGTCCTTGTTCAAGTATCCTTAATCCATTAATGTCCTTAATCCATTAATTCTATTTGGCTGGATTCATCTGTGGATAAACCCACCCACTGAGTTTTAAATGCTAATTGTTTCTTTTTATTACTAGAAGATATATTAGTTTTCAAAACTTGTATTTTCATTCCTTATAATGACTTATTCCCTACTTATTATATTTGATTTTCTTTATTTTTATTTTATTTTATTTTTATTTTTTTTGTGGTGCTGGGGATTGAACCCAGGGCCTTGTGCTTGCAAGGCAAGCACTGTACCAACTGAGCTATATCCCCAGCCCTGATTTTCTTTAAATACACTAAACATATTCATCTTATAGTCTGTCTGAGAGTTCTGTTGAAATCCTCATGGTCTTTTTCTTGATTGTAGAGTTTTGTTGACTTGTTTGTTAGTTGTTTTTGACTGTGGGTATTTTACTTTCCTCCAGATTTCATTTGTGAGAATTCTTTGAGGCCTGGAATGAGGTAGGTTTCTCCAGAACACATTTGCATTTGCAGTTCTTGAGCACACAAGGCATTCCCAGCCAAAGATTCCTCTCAATTATCAGCTTGAGGTAGTGACATAGACACACAACCTGTATATATGTTATGTATCATTATGATTACCATCATGATCATCATCATCATCATTAAACACAATGGTCAGCCAGTAGTTCAATTTTTCAGTGATGATTCCTACTAGGTTCTCTTCACTTCCATTAAACATGAGAGTGAGAATCCTTGAAGATTTTGCATGTGATGAGTTTTTGGTGCATTTATTTCTAGTTGAAGGTGTGACCTTTTGGGAATTCCAGCTCTGTGGTTGGAGAGACTTCCCTATCCAAGCCCTTCCTTTGTCTGGGCTCTGAACTTTGTCACCTCTGCCCTGCACTCCATAGAGCTATAAACCTGAAGTGTGAAATCACCAGATTTGCTAAGTGCCCCCTAGCCAAAAGTTGGCTGCAGTACCCTGATGACCTTTTTGCGTTTCTGAGAATTTTTTTTTCTTTGTGTTAGGTATCTACAATTTTTAAAATTTAAGACATTTATAAAATTTCAAAGATCAAAATGAATTCTACTATCCTGTATAACTAAAAAGTACTAGTGGAGTACTTTAGGATTTTGAAAATGACCTTTTAACCACATTTTTTCCCCTTTCGATTGTTTTGACAGGCATAATAGAGCAAGTTGTGAATTTTAAGAATATTGTAGCTTAAGAATGTCTCATGGAGCATGTTATACAGGCGAGAACATTTATATCATTCTTTAGAAGGACGCATTTTATCTTTCATTTTATCGTTTTGAAAAAACCTTGATGGAACAGAAAATAAGCTCTCCTGAATAAAGAATTTTCCTTTCTCCAAATAAGAACTTGATTTTGATGTGATTTTTTTTCCCCCATGAAATGGAGGAGAGAGTAATCTCTGTTTCCAGTTCTGCTAGTTTTAGTTTAAAGCAGGTATACTTTTGTTAGTGGATTATTTATTTCTTGGCTTGAGTTTAAAGAGATTTAAAAATACTGTACTTGAGTTTAGTTGTATAAAATTAAACAGATTTTCCTACAAATATGAACTTTGACTATTACAGATGAGTTCAAAATATTATATGAAATATTTTACTTGTAATAACAAGTATTATTTGATTTTTCAGAGATTTCTGAGAATTCTTACTTTCTTGAATCAATGCTTTACAGAGGGAGTGTTTCCATACTTTATCCCAGATTTTTAGTTGATTTTAGCTGGGACTTACCCAGGCTGTCGTATTACTACCAGCAATGACTTTCCATCCAACCCAAATGTCTAAAAAGTAACTACATTTACATTTCCACCCTGCTCAAAGATGCTCAATACATTCCTACTCAGCATGACAGATGCTTCACTAGCTGTGAATTTCACCACACAGACAGGCATGAAATCCTGTGGGTGGAAGAGTACCTGAGATGGGCGAGATTGTTCAGGAGGCTTGCCCAAGCTCTGGAAGCCACCATCAGTGTATCATCGCAGAAGGTGGGGACAACCAAGGGAGCAGGTAAGGCAAGCAAGAGAGGAAGCCTTTTATTCTGGAATATCAAAGGTCCCAGATCAGTTGCATCTGTATGTGACTGAACCTTCAGAATTGTTATCCATACTTGTAATTTTGTCTTAAACAGCACCACAACATCTCCGTGGCCAGCAGAAGGATTGCAGAGGGAGATGTCAGACCCTGGACAGAGAAAGCAGTCTGAGTGTGTGCAGCGGAGTCACTACCATCTCACCACTAGCTTAGTCATGGATGCAGCCTGTCTCCTGAAGGCTAAAGATAATGAAGGCAAACTGCCCCAACCATCATCAAAACTGACTCATGAAAACACTATATACTTCAGCTCTTCATTAAAAATGGGAAAAACACTTCCTGACCTCAGACATCTTTTTAGGGTACATGAGCTATTTGGAAAAGGTTGATTGACAGAGCTACCTGACATCTTTGGTTAGATGGAGGTTGGAGATTAGGGTGTGAGGAAGGAGACAAGGATATCAAATCTAGAAAGCAGATTTTCAGTATCACTTACATTATTTTGATGGGAGTAGATAGTGGACAAATAAATCTATGCTGAAATTCCTTTTTTTTTTTTTTCTTTTGGAAAGGAAGAGAAGACAGCCTTGAGTGTTTTGGGTGACCCTAAAGGATGGATCAGATATTTGTTCAAAATACATTATTTGGAGATTTAACAAGCCCTTTTGTAACTAGAGAAATCAAAACATGGAGCAAAATCAACTCCAAAAGCTTAAATTTGGGGAAACCCATACAAGGGAAAATTTTGCTTGAACCTGTGCTAGACATTTCATGATCTGCCCACACAGTCAGTGATGAAAGAGGTCATCTACTGTCTTCAGCTCTTTATTTTGCACTTGCTTCATTGGTTCATTACTGTAACTCTAGGTCAGGCCACCTCTGGAGAGAGCCTTGGTGCGTTGGTGTCTCCATGACAACATCAAGGAGATGTGGATGCTCTGTTGGATGCAACAGAATGGCTGTGGGACAGTCTATTTTAGTTGGCAGGATGGAAGGAATTAAGCAGAGCCAGAACCCAAGAGAGAACAACACTTTTTAAGGAAAAGTTTCCTTCCAAAAGGAGAATAAAATGACTAATACCAGGTTCCCGACATTGAGGGGGCAGTGTGTGATGAAAGGTGAATTTCATCCTGGGTTATATCTGAAAGTTGGAGCTTGGAATAAAACTCTGGATTAAAAAAAAAATTCTCAGGAGATAGAGTAAGAGAATGAAATGTAGCACATAAAATCTACATTAGGCTCACAAATGGACCCTGCTTAAGCTGGGATTTGATGACTTAAACATAGCTGGTTTAACTCTCTACCATAGCTGGTCCTGTATGCATCCAGCAAACAAAGAGGAGCTGAGAACTGGAAGCATCTGTACTCAGAGCACTTACATGTTGGGATGCATCTATGAATACACCAGTTTGACAACAAAGACCAACACTTCTTGGGGCCTAAAGGCCCTAGAAGAGGCTAGAGACCTTTTTGTATTCCAATCCTGTTTAAAGATATGTTGTCAGTCTTGGCCCTTGAACGTGAGTTAAGAAAACAACTGACTTCAGATACACCAAACACACAGCTCAGAGAAGCAGAAATGTACATCTGTCACTAGTATTTAGTCTCCAAATGCCACCAAAGAGATGACTATGGGATCCTGGCATTTTCAAGTTGGTCTAAAGCAGAGGAGAAATGCTCAAGGAGGGAGGATGAAGAGAAGAAGGAGAGAGAAGAGCGTAGAGTGGGAAGGAGGGAGTGGCAGGCTCTTGAGTGCTTCTGTCTACTGGACTCTGCTGGTGGCTGTGCACTCTATCAAACTGATTTCAGTTCTGTGTGCCATACAGATGCTACATACATACACGGCTTTACTTGTTAAAATAAGTAAAATTTAAATTTAAGTTACTTTTCATCACCTTCCTTTATAGAAAACTTTGTATGCCTTGATCTCATGAAGTGCTGTGTTGGGAGTCTGGGGAGAAGATATTGCTATCTCTGTTTTACGAATGAGAAAACTGAAGCAAAAGATGAAGATTTTGCTCCTAGGTGGACCACGGCAGTGTTGGGAGTGGAATCTGTCTCTTAACTGCCTCACTTCTTCAGTGCATCTTCTCAATGTGCCTCCTTAATTATGGCCTGAACAGGAATTGTTTTTCAGCCTAGGTTCACTTTGTTGGGCACATCAGTGTGAATGAGTGTGGATTGGGAGCACTGGCTTGGAGGCCAGAAGAGCTGACCTAGCCTATCCTTTTAAATCCTAGCTTTCCCACTTCCTACCTGTGGATCTTTGCTTCCTTATCTTTAAATTGGCAAGATTGGGTTGTCGCTTTAAACTTCCTTGTGGTTTTGAACTTGGTGATCACAACATCTTGTCTTGTTCCAATGCTCATTCTTTCATCCTTCTTCTTCCATTTTGCCATCATCCCATTGGAATTCTAAGGTGATTGGGAAACTTCTTCCTTGAAGACTTCCATCTTGCATTCTTCCTCTCAACCCTGTGACTCATACCATTCCATTAAAGAGCATTTGGCTGGAGTAATTAGTTCTTTCCTCCAGACCTTCTTAAAAGCAGCTATTGGAAATGTACCATGGTGACAAATCTGAGGCAGGGCTTGCTGACCAGTAAAGAGCAGATGATGCTTCCATGAGTCCTCTCCATCATGTTAACCATAAATAAAGAATGAAAATATAAATGTGATTAAGAAATCAATGTTTTCCTTGTGAGGATGACTTTAAAACTTTTGCAAGAGGTGTCAGCAGCCTTCAGGAATTGCCTCATGTTTTGACACTCTCGCTTTGGCTGGCACTCTGAGTCCCTGGCGAACGTGACTGGAGTTTTGAGATTACCCAAAAGTATTCTTTTCCCTCCTCCTTATTCCATTAAGGGTTGGTAAATAATCCTACCACCTTGTTTTCTTTTAGAATTGATACCAGAGCTATTGCTAATAGAATTAATAGAGCTCCTTTAATTAAGTGCATGTAGAAATCTGTTTTAAAGCATATCTCTGATAGCATGAGATATTTTTCCTACATGACCAGATGGGCAAATTGATAGTAAGGTAGTGGTAGGCACGAGACACATGGATTCAATGAAGTGTCTCTTATTACTTTTAGTTTTGTTTCCTTTGGCTTTTTCCTTTCCCTTTCCCATGTTTCCAAATTGGGCTGTTCACTCAGGGAAGGTTTTGTCCTTCTCCAAGCTTCTTGCCCCTCCTGCCCCTCCATTCCCACCCTATTCCCGTGCCCAGCTGGACCTGGTACACAGCTGCATTTCCTAATTGTTTGTACTGGAGAATCTCGACAGTGGCTTCCTCCCCAAGGGCCATGGAAAACATCTGGGCACATTGTCTGTAAATGACAAAAGAAGGATTTTGGCAAGTTATGAACACAAGACAGCCAATTTGGAGGAGCATATGGTAGCAATCAAGGCAAGAGGGCTTCTTAATTTGATATTGAGATTCCTTCTTCATTTCTTTCTCACTTAGGATGACAATAAAATATTCTGCTTTGAAGATATATTTTTTTTCTTAGAAATCACTTATGTGGGCACTCAACAAAAAACTTGATTACAATTTAATCTAGAAACATCTTTCTCAAGGGTTTGGTGGATAAGGGCGTCCAAAAGAATAAGGATAATTAGGTATCTGATTCTGATGCTGAAAAGACAGGTACAGCAGGTGAGAACAGAGGGTTAGAACAGTGACAACTACAGAAATTTTGTTTATTCAAGGTTCTCAGGGCCTTGAGTTTACTTGATTGTACTTACAAGCAAAATAAATTTAAAAACTTTATCATTATTTGATGGAATGAAACAGACATCATTACCCTATGTATATGTATGATTGCACAAATGGTGTGAATCTACATCATGTACAACCATAGAAATGAAAAATTGTACCCCATTTTTGTACAATTAATCAAAATGCAGTCTGTAAAAATAAAATAAAATCAGATGAATAAAAGAAAAAAAATCATTACTCAGACTCTGAAACCCTTTCCAAGAAGCATTTTCCCCAAATGGTCTTCATTCAGTTAAGGCAAATTGAGCTTCTGATTAATGACTGACTGACTATTAGTTTATAATACTAAGACTAGGAAAAAATCTGATCAATTATCCACATCAGTCCTTACAGAAACAAGATAAAAATTCCAGTACTCACCGATCGGCAACCCATCCCACTGGGGAGTTCCATTTTGTAACCTACTACGTTTGTCAAGCCAAGGGTGTAAGGACTGCATCCATGGTAGGCTCCTCTGTAAAATACAAGGGAAGAATAGGATCAAGTTCTCTTCTCTTTCGTCACTAGCCTAAGTAGGAAAAAAGAAAAAAAAAACTATGAGAGTAACAGAGATGAACTACAACAACAGGAACATTCAAATCTGAAGACTCCTACTCTTTTAAGCCCATCTCAGGTGAATGTATTTATGTATCTTTTTGACTGGAGTCATGGATGTGAAATAGTGAATTTTGGAGGCCATGTGGCCAAGAATTGTGACTCTAGGACCTTCCCCACTCTATTATGCTGAAGGAATGAGACGTGGCTTTTGGCAAAATGTCTGAAATTATGTGTTCAATGAGTGCTAATCATCTTGGGAAGACAAATATTTGTTCTTGTGATGAAACTATGTCTATCTTTGGAGAATCCTCTAAGTGATTTATAACAAACTTTAGTTGGCATATAAAAAACACAAGTTTTGTTTCTCTTGAGCCTGAAATGGTCATATTTAGTATAAATCATTCTAATATATTTTGACAATTTCTGAAGTTAAAATCACCCTTAAATAAAGTTTTAAGGCTACTGGCAAGAATGGTCACTTGTGTTGAAAGAGGAGACACAGCATGTGTTAAGCCCTGGTAGGCCCATGACTTTTTCAAATAGATCATATTTATTTGGACATACATATCTTGACTGTTATTTTGGTAAAACATCAGTCACAGTTCTTTAGTGCTATATTTCTTTGATAACAAACATTTCCTTTTGCTTGTGATAACTACATGTGAGTTTTATATGGCGTTTGTAGTATTGTATGTGCTGTGATTAGGACATACAAGGTCTTCTTTGAGTTTCGACAGAAATTACAGACAGACAGGTTAAAGCAGGACTATGTCTTCATTCCATCCACTTTCACTATAAGTGCTCCTATTTGTTATGTCAACTTCACAAGAGTCTGTTTAAATGTTGTAAGGCAGGAAATTGTGAACAAAAATCTTTGTTTTCTATTGTTTTAATGCTAATACAGTCATAAGTCCACTCTACTGATTCTATCCTTCAAATTTAACATTGGAAAGTCATCCCTAGGGAAACTCCTCTCCTTTTTCCATGTGAAAATTTAGAGACAGATTTAGTATTGGGCTAAGTCAGTATTTCTAAAGTTGAATATTCTGAAGTATGGTTACCTGAAAGAAATGATGTCTGTTTTGTTTGAGTGTGCCCTGGCCATCAGCATGGCCAAGTCATTGGCCTCTGAGCCACTGTTCACCAAGAAAATGACCTGGAGGGAAAAGGAAGACACATGACCTCAGGCTTTAATTTAGCTCCCTATTGTTAGATTCATTCAAAATTGCTAAAGACCATGTGTCCTAACTTCTGATTATTAAGGAAAGTTCCCTTCAGAACAGTTTGGGTTACCTAGCAGCCCTATTATTTAACATCACTGAGCAGCTGTTAAGTGCTAGAAATACAAAAGTGGCTGAGTGGTTGTCTCAGCTGCGGAACATTCTGAAATTCATTGACTTGATGTTCTGCAAACTAAGGTGGGGAAACTTCCTGAGGGGACACAATGGTTAATGACTGGATGTATCCAAGGATGGGATCTCTTGGCTTCTGACCCTAACACACTCCACCTGATTTTGCAGGCTTGGAATGGGGCAGGATTCCTGACCTGCAACTCCAGGGGTTGTCCCAGGTCAGCTGTGCTGCATGTATGAATGTTGAAAAAAACAAGTGAACTAACATAAAATACAGCTCAGCCTGGACAAAAGAAGGGGGAGAACTGAAGGGAATTGGGTCCATTTAATAGCTAAATGCAAATCTTGGCAAACATTTTTTTCCATCTCAAGTCAGCTTAAAATTTCAGTCCTATCAGATGCAGAAAGCTATCACATTTAGCAAAATATAGACCAATGGCATTTATATGAAATGGCTCCATTCTGTGCAAAAGAAGGATGCAAATAACTTTACTGAGGGACTATGGAGCAAAGAGGTGAAAACCTCTTAAGGACGTAGACGAGAATGTTAGGACTGGAGCTCTTGGGAAATGATTTCTGCAAAGATGTGGTAAGTCGAGCATCCAAAGACAGTTGGAGACTCTGAGGGGATGTAAGTAAATGTTGGCTTGTTTCACTGGGAATTCATAGGGAATTCATATGGAATAGTTCCATGGACCTGTGGAACTATGGATTTCTCTTCTCTCTGATTGCTTTCAGAGACGGCTATCAGTTCGCCATGACATATATCTAATGCACAGACAAATTCCCAAAATCCTTGGGTAGATCCTTTGGGATTCTGAGACTCTTATCCCTTTAAACTGGGAGCACCATACCTTAAGAGGCTCAGGAAGAAGTGCCGAAAGCTGCTGTGCATATTTGTGGATTGAAGTGTGAAAGAAGACAGAACTCGTGTGCCACAGGCGGCCCAGCTGCTTTTGTGCAGCAGCATTTACCTTCCTGGATACACAGAAGAGCAGAGTTACCCACGCTGCCAGCAGGCATGCCCTTCCAGCACATGCTGGCCATTGAACCCGGACACAGGGCTGTTCGGGGGATTTCAAGGATCAGGTTTCATCCACACACAAGAAAAATCTCTAACCACTAGAGCTGTCTGACAATGGGATGTGTCGCCTCAATAGGTAATGAATTCCTCCCTGGGACAAGAGTTTAAGGGCAGATTCCATGATTGTCTGTTAGGGATTTTAGGAAAAAAATTCCTAGTTTAGAAGGGAGTTCAGACTTCGAATTTCTTGTGTTTTCTCATTAACCTTCCTTTGAATAGTTAGTTGCAAGCCTGGGTGTCTTCCCATTTTGTTTTTATAAAGAAGTATGGATCTATCAAGCACGATATGCAAGACCAATACTTTGTCCTTCAAAGGAGATTCCAGTACCAGTGTCTGAGCAGTGGTCAGTGTAGAGGAACACTATACTTTTAATGATGAAAATACATTCTCTGAAGGACCAGGCTGACCTACAGAGTCAGAAGGTTCATACTGATGGGCAGTAGGTACTAAGGGTCAATAGATACATGAGGCTTGACTAGGAGGGCCTTTGAAAGGCAGGTCAAGTTGTTTCAATTTAATCTAAAGGACAGCAATTGCTAAAGTTTGCTTCACATCAATTCTGTTTGTTAATATCTGTTACACACACACACACACACACACACACACATGTCAGTTTAGTGGCTCAACGATTTTGAGACATAACAGACTAAATAGATTTCTTTTCCATGGGACATGTTGATTCCTTTAATGGGCTAATGTACAATGGTTGTCTCCAGAGGGGAGATTGGGTTTGTTGTGTTTCAAATCTCATTTTCTCACGGAACCTTTTCAACAGAAACACTTCTGTGATTGGTATTTCATAAACCTCACTTTAGAAAACTTTGAATCATCAGTAAACTCTTCAAAAGAAAAGACACTTGGCAGCAGCATTATTTAGGAAAAAAGTTAAAGGGACACATGAAGCATAGAAAGGAGGGGAATTATTGGTAGTGTGGAGGCCAGTCAAGTGGGCACAGTGGCCTTCCACTGTGGGAGAGGAAGGGCTTCTAGAATAACAGGCTTTGTGGGAATCTGTGAAAAGGGCTGGGCCAGTAGGAAAGGCATTTCAGTGGAAGGAAAACTTGTCTATAGTGTCTGGGTGGCTGTAGAGATTGAAAGGCAGGGAAGAGTCAAAGACGACTTCAACATCCTTGCTTTGAATACTGGGCAAACCCAAGGGACAGTTGAGAAATACAGCTGCTGTTCACATGTGCTCCTTGAACAAATAAAAATGTGAATAGAAATAGCTGCACGGAGATAATGGATTAGTCTTGGAAATGTTGAATTTGAGCTGCTGGTGGAATATCATGGGATTGGAGATATTCTAGATGATCATGGAAAATATGGGAACATCTTGATGGCTGCTCTTGGCTCATAGACACATTGTAACTCTGAGAGGGACCAAGGGTGAAGAGGTAGAGGTTCTGTAAGGTAACTGAAAATATGGTAAATAACTAAGTAGGAGTAGAAAAATTGTCTCACCAATGGTAGAGAACTAAGGAAAGAGCCAGGGAAACCAGAGTTAGGGCTCAGATGGAGATCAGGAGAAGTACAGAGGTCATGAAAGCCAGTGAGTGTTAGGACCATAAGGGACAGCATGGACATTATTGGGAGGATTCGGAAATAGGGTTTAAAATTGTTCTTGACTCCATTTTTCTCTACTTTTTCCATACATGTTTGTACTGTTTTAAATTGCATCTGAAAAATTTATTGGATGCTCCTTGGGATGTCATATGAGAAGGCAATGGAGAAGATGAGGGCTGGGTCTGGTGGCACCACTCCTCATCTCTTGACAGCTGCTGGAGGAGAAGGCCCTTTGACTCCCGATTTGATGGAAGAGCCTCAAAATATTCAATTTATTTCAGACCTGCTGCTTTTTTCTTTTCTACTTCATATTAGTTTTATTGGCCAGATTGTTAAGGGCAAGAGAGAATAGACATTAAAATAAATGGCTGCACAGGAACCAAAAGGACCACAGAAGAACCTGCTGAGGGCGAGTGTAGGGGTGAATTGATGTTTGAGCTTGTTCTTCAGACAAGCTCAAGACTAATTGCTCCATATATCCAGCAAGGACTGCATCTGTATCTTACTATCCTTTCTTTCTTTATCTGTCTCTCAGAGTCCACAAAGACTCTCAGGTTAGAAGTTATTTTTCATCTCTCATCATCCCTCATCCCACATACCTGTCTGCAGGTTTCTCTGAGAGCCACCTGCCTTTCTCTTTCTTTTGCCCTTTCCTCAATGCAGTCCTCTCTTTGAAAAGCTATTACTAATGAGAAACACACCCAGAAATGTACTAATCACATGGAACGTGCCACACTGCATGTATAGTAAGAGTGACAAAAACTTGCATTGACAAGAAAAGTGCAGTACCAAGAATTTTTTCTTACCTAGGAAAGTATGTGGGAGTAGGTCAGCCACAATCTATACAATAGATATATTTTTGTAACCAGGGTAAGCAAACCAAGAGTTCTAAGTCACTAACATGATTGTTTTCCATATATTCTGTAGTTAAAACCCCAGGATTTTAAGGATACTTACGGGTGGCAGTGACCAACACTGACAGTGACAATCCCAGAAAAGAAATCCAGGTATCGGTTTCCTTCAGAATCAAATAGCCACTCCATGTGCCCCTGGTGCAGTAGCAGGGGCTTCTGGAAATATGCTGTTGCTATGGGAGAAAGATGCTTCTTGTGGATATCCAGGACATGGTCGTAGGCAAGGGACTGTAGATAGATGAGATTAAAATTTCTTTTTCTTTTCTCCACAGTTCTTACAAGGGCAGCAACAGGTCAGTATGCCAGTGTCTCATCCCTCTGTTGGTTCTCTAGGGAACTGAACCCAGTACATCTGCCCTACTGGGGCTCTCATGTGGCTGTATTTACCCATTCCCCTTCTTGCAAGAAATGAGAGTCCTTCCTTCCTCTTACGTAGAGGAAATGATTATTTGTGGTCTTTAGACCCCTTTGTAGAGCAAATCAGGAGAAAGGGTCTAGAATTTCTACCTCTCAATGGAAAACCTTAGTTTTGAGTTGATTTTAGCTATGGAAAGAGGGGGTGGTGGTGCTTTGGAAGTAAATGAATGTCATTTCTGTTGCTTTAGTCTTTTTTTTTTGATTAAAAAAATAAATGGAGTCCTGTTAGTGTTGGTGTTTTTGATTATAAAACTTTTCTCCCTTGTTTCTCTTCTTTGTAGATCCATCTTGACTATTGATTCCATAATTTCAGATCTATAAGTATTATGTACACTAAAGGAATTGCTCTGTGTATATGTGTGTGTGTGTGTGTGTGTGTGTGTGTGTGTGAGAGAGAGAGAGAGAGAGAGAGAAAGAGAAAGAGAAAGGGGGAACCCATTCATTGTTAGTCTGACAAGAAGATAGCTGTATAATTCTGGTGGAGGACTAAAGAAGGTCAGATTATTTATTGCCATACAAGTTAGAAAAGAAACAACAATTTTTAAGGTAAATTCACATCATCATGTGTGATATGTGTGTGTCCCTGCAATACGTATATTGTCACATATGGTCTCTCTTGTACTCTCTGACTCTAGCATGTGCATCCGTTCATATTCTGGTAATAAATGGTGTAAGAGGGTTTGGAGATCCCAGTGAATAAAAGGATACTACCTGGGGTGGGGCTGCTGAGTGGCAGGCAGGGCCATTAGTTGTAGATGGACACAACATCTTTATTTTATTTATTTAGTTTTGATGTGGTGCTGAGGATCGAACCTATTGCTTCACATGTGCTAGGCAAGAGCGCTGACATTGAGCGACAGGTGTAGCCCCTGGGGGTTCTTCTTGAAGAAACAACAGAGACCTTTCCAAGGGAAACTACCTCTTTGGGTTTTCCTGAAGCACTGAGTCTTACCTGGTATTTTTCAGGCAGGAAGTCACATGGTGGCATTTTGGGTTTTGAATGAAGACCAAGCTTGGTTCCAGATATCCAGGAAACATCTGCTGAAAGTGAAGTGAGTTAGGCCTTCAACTAAATATGACCTAGGTCTGCTTGTGACAATCACCTATAGCTACCTGAATCAAGGTCCTTAGGCAATTTTGTTCCCTAGTTAAAAAAAAATCATTTGAATCAGACTTAGTTTGGATTTTAAAACTAAAGTATCTCAATAACGAATTTTCTTGGGCAGAGGTAGATATTTCCTCTTGAGTCTAGTTCAGAAAGGCAGCAAGGATCCTGGGGGGAGTCATGGTTTCTCCCACTGCAACCCTCACAGGCTTGGGAAGCTCAGGTCGAACTCCCCCTAGTGGCTCCCACCCATGTGGACTTCAGTTGGCAAAATTTCAGCTAATGCTGTGTGTTGCCATAGCCCATCTACTTGGTCAACAAAGGAGCTTTCCAGGCACTGAAAAGCTTCCTGCCTGAGTCCCAGTGCACAGTCCAGGGCTTGGTACCTGGGTGGCTCCCAGTCAGCGTGGAATTAATGGCTGTTGACTCTTCTTATGGGGGAATAGGTGTTAGGCAATGTAGTTTTAACAAATACCTGCGGATAGATCTGGAAGACAAAACCTCCCAAGCAAAAGACTGAGAAATCACTGTGACAAAAGGCAGACATGCTGAGCTAGAGGAAGCATTAAATGTGTGCAGTAAGGAGAAGCCTTAGAATTTTTATAGACGAGCCTACGGTGGTAATTAATTTACTTAAGGTCACCAAGCTTCTGCCTCCCAGACTACTGCTGTTCCTCGTCACTGGTCAGCCACCTTCCACTGGTCGGCCACCTTTGCACTTCTCTGCCAGTGCAAACTCTGACCTCTCTGTAGCAGTGGGGCGGGATAATGGAATCAGAGACTATCAGAGCAGGAAGAGTTGTCTGGAGACCTTATAAGTGCTTTTGGAGAAAAATGCTCCTAATTGTGAAGGTCCAAGGTCAACAGCAAGGTCAATTTTGCAGGTGTAAATTGCTGAGAAAGCAATGGCTTTTAAGCAGTGTGACAGTCTGGGTGCCTGGACCACTTGCTGGTGGTGTTTTGTGTGACTGACTCTGAAGTCACAGTCCTGAGAAACACAAAGAACAATTGTGTTTTTCAAAGAAGCTGGAAAGTAGCATCTCTGAATGTATTTTCTTTCAAAAGATACCACTCACTTTTCTGTTCTAAATAATCACTAATGTCATTAATTTGCTCTTACTTTAAAAGCAAGTGGTTTTAGTTTTCTGTGCATAGAAATGACAAAAAAATAGCTTAAGATTTCTGAGAACTTCACCTTTTGAAAAGCTTTTCATTGTGCCTCTCTGCATTAGTTACTCTTCTGAGATGGAAAAAATTTTTTTTGAGTATTTCTGAGAATTCAAAATCCCTTTACTCCATCTCATTTTCCTATCTGCAAATTAGAGTGGCCCATTGAAGAAGCTGTATGCCCTCTTGACTCCAAGGTTATAGGAATTATGCATGTAGGCTGGTGGAGGAAGAGAGTTGGAGAGAGAGACTTGATAAAGAAAGCATGAATTTTAAACGTTCGTTCATTCATTCATTCATTGTGTGCCAAGGAGATAAGCATATGATGGTGGTGTGAAGACTATAAATAAAACACACAAAATTGTGCCTCAAGGAATGGAGGAAAGAAAGGAAAAAAGAAGGAAAGAAAGGATAAAGGAATAGAGCAGAAAACAAACAATGAAGGAGAAAAACGTTTGTCAATAAGTAAAATAAATCTATCAAATATCTGAAAAACTCTTTCCTGTCATATCATACACTTAGTAAACAAAAACTCAAAAATTATAGTTGATAATGATAATTGATGGCTAAAAAGAAATGGAAATGCTTTAGTTTTTATTATTTGCTAGAAAAATTTAAAAATCTAAATATCTAGATAAGTACATGCAGTCTTTATACAAAATAGTCTATGTTTCAAAGATAAGAACTGAGGGTTAATAGAGCTCTTCTCATATTCTTGGAAACTGTGCATGTGTGTATGTGCACATGGGTACATGTATGTAATGGGGTTGGATGGCGGAAGGGACATTTGAGATTGGGTTTATGTATTTGAATTCCAGGTCTATTTATAAATAGGTATTTTTATGTTTCTTTTTATTGTTTTAACTGATCTGATATTGTCTTTTTAGAATAAACACAGATGACAATGGCTGATTTTCATCCAATTCAACAATTCTACTTCAGTTCACATATATAGCTCAAGACATTAAAACAGAATTCAATTCAGGGAATAATACCACTCTCGTGTACTAAAGGTCAGCTGGGTTTAATTTCTCAGATGCTTAATTCTCACAGCAGATAAATTGCTTTCTTTTCCCAAAGTCACATCAAAAAGAAAAACGATTGGGCAAGAGAAGTGAGAGAAATCAATTCTTTTGTGTGAGCCTTTGGAAAATTTCAGGGAAATTCTCTTTGTAATGGTAAAGATTTTTCTAACATCTACAACCAGCTTTCAACTGAGAGAGAGTCTTTACCAAGGGTATCCTCATGCTCATTAAAAAAACTTTTAAAAAATGCTTGAAAAAGACAATGCACACAATATGCTTTATTAAAATGCTAATTATGTCTTATTCTGTCCGCATCTTAGGTAACTAAAAACACTCTCTCGTTTGGTACTGCAATTGATACACAGGATAGCCAATGAGTTAGGAAAGTCATATTTTTATCACCTACACATGTTGGAGCTGAGGCAGTGACATTAAATGTGAGGCCTTGACTGTTTTGGGGGCCCTCGCACTGTGGAGGATTTGAGCTACCCACCTTCCTCAGAGTCTTGTTGAAACTGCTGGGGTCCAGAGCTGGGAGGGACAGTGACTGCTTCTCACATGCTTCCCCTGCACTGGAGCCTCCAGCTCTCCGACTGCCCCTTTCCCCTCCATGACCTGCTTCACGGTTGCAGGGGATACTCACTGTTGCTGCTCTGAATCATCCAGTCCCTCACAAAATCTGTAACACCCTTATTTCTCTGCCCCATTTTTATGTACTCAGAGAAAAACACCAGGTTACAGCCTCCCACCAGTCTATTACTGGTCTAAACCAGTACCAGTCTATTTCTCCCAGAAGTTTATGGCTACTCCTGCCTGGCATGCCCAGTCCTGTCCATCTCCTCAGCTTCCTGGGGTTTGTTTCTGTCCCTTTTCCCTTTTTCTGTTCCTTCTTGTATTCCTGACATATGCCCTTTTGCTGAAGTCGTAGTTGTTCACAAGCAAGAGATCTGCCTGATTCTGGACTGGTGGGTCTTCCTTTTCCCACTTTTCTAAGATTACTCAGGGGTTCAAGAAGGAGGCCTCTCTTTGGGGCTAATTTTAATTTTTTTTCTTAGAAAAATCTTTGTAGGAGCCTTGGGGAATTTCTCAGATGGAAATGGGCATTTTTTACCATGCATGTACTCACCTATGCACCCATCCTTTGTGAGAGAGAAGACATATGTTAGGAAAGTAGCACATTGGAGCATGTTACCCACCTAACTAGAAATTGTATAAATTTTGTAACTTTAGCTAATTAGAAAACAGCACTACTAAGATTTTTTTTCCATTCCTTATACTGAATGCAAATTGCTTTTATAACTTTGTAAACATCTTTAGCACAAAGTGATTGTGCCCATCAAGATAGGCAAGACTGAATATTTTGTGTATATCAATATGATATAGTAAATATGTGGCTATTACAGAATTATGGATTATTTATTTCTGCATATCTGACAACACTTAACACATGGAGGTCTTTCTATTTGCCTCAACCCCTCATTCTATTTTCCTATCCTCCTAACTTGATTTGTTTTTATTCATAGTATGTGTCTTTCTACTGGATTAAAAAAAATATACGCTTATTTATCTTTTTATGCCTGCCTCATCTTTGGAAAACACAAGGAAATGGATTTTGTCTTGTTCATTGTGGCCATGTCTGCAACAGTGTGCATAATAGATGCTCAAGTAATTTGAATGTATATTTTGTACATGGTGTTCATGAAGTGTGCATTTATGTGCAAGCCCTAGTGTTCTATGCAAGTCCAAATGTGTAAGTGTTCTATGACTGAGCATTTGGATGTACAAACACAAACAGGAATATATATAGGTATAGTAGGCAAGCAAGTAGACACAATGATCTGAAGTTTTTTGAAAGACCAGGTGAAGAATGTGGCATTCATGTCTATGTGGCACAAGTTTGTGATTACGTCTTTGTAGTTTGCTTGGTAGAATTGCATTTGGTAGAACTGTATTTAGGAGTTCCCAATGAGTTGATCAGATCTCTAGACACCAATGAGTATATGAAAAAATGCATAGGACCACTACTCATTGGAGAGATGCAAATCAAAGTCCCCAAGAGGTATCACCTCACCCAAGTAGTCTGGCTATTATTAAAACAGCAAAAAATAATAACTCCTGAAGAGGATGTGAAGAAGAGGGCACTCTTATCCACTCTTGGTGTGAATGTAAAGTAGTACAGCCATTATGGAGAACAGTATGGAGGTTTCTCAAGAAAACTAAAAATAGAACTAATAGCACTACTATAAGGTCCAGTTGTCATGCTTCTGTGTGCATACCCAAAGGAAATGTCATCAGCATATTAAAGAGAGACTTGCCTACCCATGTTTATTGAGGTACTATTCACAATAGCCAAGATATTGAATCAACTGTGATGACCGTTGGCAGATGAGTAGATTAAAAGCAAGTGGTGTATGTACAAATGAATATCATTCAGCCATAAAAAGAATGAAATCCTGTCATTTGCTGCACAATGATGGAACTGGAGGACATTAGGTTAAGTGAAATAATAAAATAAGCTAGACACAGACAAATACTGCACATTATTTTGTCAAACTGGAAGCTGGGAATACTGATATCAAAGAAGAAGAGTGTATAGTAGTGATTACTGGAGGCTGGGAAGGTGGGAAGGAGAAGGGAAGGAGACTGGGGAAAGGGTATCAAGACACAGGCAGGAGGGATGGACTCTGGGGTCCCACAGCACAGTGGGATGAACATAGTACACCCCAGCCTACACTCCATGAAGAGCTGGGAGAGAGGAGTTCATAGGCTGCAAACACAAAGACATGATAAGGAGCTGGAAGTGCTGATTATTTTGATTTGATCATTACAGAATGTACATATGTGTTGAATTATACGTGTGAATATGTGTGAATATGTATGAATATCGTGTTGAATTAAAAAAATTAAAATTACAGTTAAAAAAAACTAAGAAAACAAATAGTTCTCTAGGCACCAAGCCTCACTTGCCATTTCCAAATCACTGACTGTTACCATTAGCCCAGTTCAGAGGTAGGAAAAGGGAAATGGCCAGAGAGAGCATTATCTCTCGAGTTGTGAATTGCCGGTACTTTTAGCATTATTTCCTCCTTACTGAGCATAAAACTCTGGGTGTAATTCTAACTCCTTCTGAGAAAATAGAGTTAAATGATGTCCTGGCAAAACCCCATGACTGAGAGAAAAGAAAAATTCTTACTGGAGAGGAAGAGGGTGGGTAAAACTGGGCATGGTGGAGTTTCTCTGAGTTTGGAATCAGACAGACCTTGTTTTTAACCTCAACTTGTCACTTACGTGCCTTTGCCTTTGACTGCATTTCTTCCTTATTCATTATTCTCCTGTCTCCTCATCTGTGGAATGGGATTATGGTACTTACTAGACAGATTGTTTGAAGATGAAAGGAAATAGTATTGAAAGCATCAGGCAGCTATTCACAAAATTTCAATTGTGGAGTAGGGGTGCAAAAAAGCAGAGGTAGCAAGGAAAGAGAAATAGGAAGGATGAGGGGAAAATGAAGACAGAATTGACCACGATGGGGAATGGAAAATGGTCCTCTATGCCTGTTTGGGGCCTGTGGGGCACAAGATCCTACTCTGGCATAGAAACCTACAGACAGCTGCTTAAGCTTGTGTTTGCAGGAAGCAATTGGTTAGGAGGTGGCAGGGTTCTGGGGAATCAAGAGCCATGTGAAAATCACCAGCACATAGGATGTAATGCGATCGGCTGACAGATGTGGTTCCATAGAAATGTTCCAGGCCAGGCTATATGGGCAATGACTAAACAGACTCCATTTTGCTCTGAGACTCCATGTTATGTAGGAAATGAGCTTCTCCCGTGGGATCACCCCACCTCTGCACCCATCATCAGTCACTTAGCATGACATGTTTAACAATGCAAAATGGCAATTCTTACATGATGAAAAATTGTTCTCTTTTGATTCCTATGTTAATAACCATTAGTAACCAATCTTTAGTTTGTACCCACGTAAGGATCCTTTTGACTCTCTTTCCCCTCTGCTGATGATTTCATGATGTAAGTTTGTAATTTCGAATCATAGCAACAGATACTTATGATTGATGTGATTTTTGGTATAAGAACCCTTGCAACGCTATGTTTGGGGCTTTTCTCCCAATAGCCATTTTTGGGGGCATTGTGTGAGACGGTCAGCCACCAGCTTAATACAGACCCTCAAATTTGGACTTCTCAGTGGTGATCAGTCTGTAATGAAATTGCACCCCATAACAATAATTCCACCAATGTCTGGCTGCCTCCCCCCCACCCCATCTCCTCACGTTTACAGTTCCTGTTGCAGAGAGTAGAGAGAGAGTCTAAGCAGAAGGGGAAGGCCTGGGGTCTGGTCCTGGCTTGCCGGGTGACTCTGGGAAAGTTACTTCACATTTCTGAGTCTCCTTGTTAGTAATCGTGTAGCTGTGGGGTGGGGGCACCTCCTTGGGGCAAGGGAAAATTTGTCAGGATACTCTATGCCTTAAAATGGTCATCCCTGGGCATCTACATATTGAATTTAGTGCTTTAATTTGAATTGCTTTCCCTTGATTACTTCTTTATAATACAGCTGAGATAGCATGCCATTGTCATTTTGACATTGTGTGTAGTCAAGCTTTATTACATTACAAAATATTCTCTATGGAAAGGGGACACTGGATCAGACAGGATGAGAAAGCACTCTGTTGCATACTCTAAGACCCCAACCAGCTCTAGCGTTTCCAATTTCCAGACAACAGCCTCTGGAATTTAGGCCTTCCCCTCTTGCTGACTTTCTGCTGACCCATGACCCCCTGGTTTCCACTCACAGCTCAGGGAGGGACACAACTTGGGGGTCCCGGGAGAGGAGGTCTCCAGGCACAAGGCTCTCGGCAAACGTCTCCAGGCTAAAGTCATTTCTCCCAGGCAGGAAGCAAACTCCTGTAGAAGCAGGTCAGTGGGAGAATGGGCGCCAACTGCACACTGACCAAATGGACTTTGAGATTAGGAGGGGGTGGAGGCTCTAGAAGAGGAATCCTGGGCAGGTGACTGCCAATGGCCTTGGATAAGCTCCAGAGCCAGACATTGCCTGCAACTGTGCCTCAAGAGAGGGGAAAAGGGAGGGGAAGGTAGAGGGAGGAGGGGGAGAGTGAAGAAGAGAGGGAGGAGAGGGGAAGGAAGGGAGGAAGGAAAGGAGGGAGATGGAGGAGAGAGGAGGCTAGGCAAGGCGGTTCAACAAATCAAAGAGCACTTGCACTAGTTTTGTTACTTCCATTCCAGCTGGTTCTCACCAGGTCAAGCTTATCTCTGCAGGAGGCTGGTGATGGATGCAGGAGGAGGATCAGGATGTGTTTGAAGGGTTCAGAGATTGAGAAATCAGGGAGGTCAATAAGAGGGCCTGAACAAGGATCTCCAGAAAGTGAATGAATAAGAAATTCATTTAGGGGATCTTAGAGAAAAGAGAAAGAAATAATGGGGCAGGAAGCATTCAAAGGGGAGGGAGGAGAGGGGATAGAATAGCCTGGGAAGGCCCTGGTATCTGTGGATTCCCTTAATTGCCTGAATGAGGCAGGGGTTTGAGAACTGGGGAACTAGGGTGCTTTATTTCTATGACATTTTTAATGTCTTAACTTACCACCCATTGCTCCAGCCTTCTTCTAACTCCTGTGTCCACGGGCAATTCTTTAGTGGGTTTGTATCTTTTTGTCAGCTTTGTATTCTTGTAAAATGTCTATTGTTGGGGATGAATGCATTTTCAATTTATGTAAATGTGTGCAATGTGCAATCTTTGTCCTTTTTTCCCACTCAGAGCATGTTTTAAAGATTTAACCAGGTTGCTATGAGTTCATCTCTCTTGGGTTTGCAATTATTTCAGAAAATGAGTCAATGTGTTTTGCCTGGCACACTTAAGGGGATCAGTGATAAAGGCAATTGGACCTAGTGGGGACAGGGAAGTGGGGATGAATGGACACTGTTAATTTTGCAGAAATGACAGTTGACTTGGTTATATTCTTCCCCAACACCTGGGAAACAACCTTTTTACCCCAAATACCTGCAGAAGGTGAGGACACTAGGTAAGCACAGAGAGCATTTTAAATTCAATGTGAATTATCTCTCTTTGCCTGAACTTCCCACTCCTAGCCCATTCCACTTTGGGGGCTGCAGAGAACAGCTATGCTATGTGGTTGGTCAACTCCTGTGGGAGTGACCCAGGTCAGTGAGGCCAATGGACACACAGCTTCTCTCTGGGATGCAGAGTCTGGCATGCTGTTGGACTGTGGGGAGAAGACGTTGCGTTCCTGAGGTCTGGCATGAGCTACTGAGCCCTACTGGGCCATGGTCAGCTTTGCTTTTGTGAACACTGCAGGCTGTGTCTCCCATGACCAGAGAATTTCCTGGGCTGTAAGATTTGAGATCTTTGCAGTGAGAGGCACCTGACATCAGGATCTGTCTAGAGTGGGGAAACAAAACAATGATCTTAAATAACATCCTTCAGGGAAGCGAGAGGTTGTGCCTTCTTTATTTAAAAAAAAATCTGATTATCTTAATATGAATGTGTTTTTGTTAAGCAAACAAATACACTCATGCCTAGAAAAGCATAAAGGAGAAAATAAAAAATCACAAATATGAACATTTTATTTCAGTAAACACACAGAAATATTTCCCTTCTTATGAATATATGTGACATTTCATAAACTGCATGTAGTCAGAATGTAGCTTTTCCTGCAAAAAATTTAAAGATCTGAGCCATCTTATCTAATTCTTTCAAAATATTCCATTTTATATGCCTATATATTCAATTTTGGGAAGTTTTTGGCCACTGTTTTAGTCCGTGTGGGTTGCTATAACAAAATACCATAGATTAGGGGATTTATAAACAACAGAAATGCATTAATCACAGTCTGGAGGCTGAGAAGTTCAAGACAAGGTGCCAACAGGCCTGGTGTTTGGTGAGGGCCTGTTCCTTATAGGAGGCCACTTTCACATGTCCTCTCATGATAGAAGGGGCAAGCAAGCTCTCTAGGGCCTCTTGGTAACAGTACTAATCTCAGGGATGAGAATTCCCTCCCCTCCCTCTAATGCTACCACTTTGATGGTTAGAATTTCAACATCTAAATTTGAGGGGGACATACATATTCAGATCATAGTAGCCACTATTACTTCAAGTATTTCTTCTATTTTGTTCTCTCTTTTCCTTCTGATAATTCAATTATAAGTATAGTACTCCTTGTGAAATCATCTCACAGTTCTTTGAGGATCTGTTATGAGGGGTTTTGCTTTTCCCCATGCATTTCAGCTTGGTAAGTTTCCACTGGCAGATCTTTAAACTCACCAAATCTTTCCTCAGACAAATCATCTTCTGATGAGTCCATCAAAGATCTTCTTCCTCTCTGATACTGAATTTTTGATTTCTAGCATGTACTCTAGATTCTTTCTTAGAACATCTATCTCTCTGCTTATATTACTCATCTGGTATAGCATATTGCCTATTTTTTCCATTAGAGCCCTTAACTTTATTTATTCTAAATCGATAATTACAATACCTGTGTCATATGAGTCTGGCTCTAGGGCTTATTTTGTCCCTTCAGACTGTGCTTTCTCCTTAAAATTTTATCATCCCTTGTAATTGTTTGGTGAAAGCTGATCATGATGTATTTGATAATAGGAAGTATCCGAGGCAAGAAACCTTTGTGTGAGATTTTATGTTAATCTGGTTAGGACTCAGGCCGTATTTAGTGTTTGCTGTAACTGTAGGTGCCACTGGATTTAAATTTTTCTAGTTTCTTTGCTTTTGTATCCCCTGTTGTCTTTGAGTTTCCCTAAAAATTCCTTCTTAGAAAGAATTGGGGTCAGGAGCTCTTTTAGCTGAAAACCACCATTATTATAACTACAGCCTTAAAATATGAGTAGTCTCAGTCTTTAGTGGGTCTGTGTCTCTGGACTGTGACCTTCACAAATGCTTGTCTGGTAGTACAACTTAAAAACAAAGCAGTGCAAAACAGAACATTTCTGTCCCCTTCTCCTTCCTGGAATCAAGGTATTTCCTTGAATATCTTGGAGTTTCTACCTTGGGTGAGAGAGAAGACTAGAAGAGGCTAATGCAGGAAGAATGCCCTTCCCAATATGGGGCAAAGCCATTTCCCTTGCAGAATGGATCCTTGCTAAAGTGAGGGCTCTGAGCATGTTTCTTAATGATAACTGTTTTCTGCCAGAGCAATGAGGGTGTCTTCATCTTGACAACCTGGTGATGTTCCATGAAGTTTTGGGGGATCCCCTGGCTGTGACAACCAGAGAGTTTCTCATTTTCATGCTAGTCCACACTTGGCCCCCAGTAATTGGACTAAGTTACTATTTAAGTGCTCTTACTATTTATAGTCTCAATGTCTTCTCCTTCTGTTAGGCAAATCTTGTCTGCAACTCAGCATTTGCCTGTCCTAGATCTCAGAGTGATAATTCATGTTGAAACTTCACTCTACTGGTGGGTCCAAGAAAAGCCCTTGGTTTTAATTTATCCAGCTTCTCCTTATTGCAAGAATGGGAGTGATAACTTCCAAACTCTTTTCATGTTGGAAATGAAACTGGAAGACTCTATATATTTTATTTACCAAGTTCCTATTGATGGGTAGCCAGATTTTCTCCAATGTCCTAGGACATAGAATTGTGTGTACCTGACTAATTATTTTTTCTTTGAATAAGTTCCTTAAAGAAGCATCCTTAGATCAAAATTTGTAAATATTTTAAATGCATTCCAGTAAGATGGCATCAATTTATACTTCAACTAATATTGTACAAAACTACTTTCCAAGATGTTCATTCTTTTGATCTGTGTATAATTATATGATGGGCACCGAATCCAAAAATTGGGATGAGGAAAAAATTTAAATTTCATCTAGATCTTCATGCTCAGCCTAATGGTCACATGGAATAACAATCCAAATCATAACCCAAGGTTCACAGATAATCTCTGAGTTATAAGGAAATTTAGGAGGCACCAGTTCTGACTCTCTTCACTCATTTTTTTCTTTGGGCTGATTAGATATATAATTTTCTCCTTTTTATATAAGACCAGAGATGAGGAACTACCCCGATCACACAAAGGGTCAATAAGGGGAGAGAGCATTCATCATTTGCCGTCCCTTGAAGTTCTCTGTTTCCCAGAAATAGAATAACTTTGAAGGCACAGAATATATTTCTTTAGGCAGGAAATTATTGGGAGTTCTTGAAAAAAATTTTTTGGTAACAAGGAACACATGGTTATGTTCATTGGAGGGAAGGACTTTTGCATACAGGTTAACCAGTGGTTAATTAGTTGAGTCCTGCACATAACTGAACTTTGCTTTTTTGCCTATAGGCCTCTGCCAATAACAGAGCAGGGTTCAATGAGACTTACTAAGGGTAAATTACAGTCTTTCCAAATCACTCCTTTTCTAATTCATTTAGGAGTTGTAGAATTGAAGGAAAGGAAAATTTTTTTGGAAGAATTTCAGGTAAAATGTAAATTACATGAAACCTCTTTATAGTTATTCCATTTCAAAATGGAATGGTGTGCGTAGGGCATTCAGACTGAGATTGGCAGGTGTGTAAGAAGAGAATAACCAAGTGGAGATGTGATTCAGAACCTATACCTACATTAAAGTTTCATGCAACACTGATTGTATTGAAATGTGGTGCAAAATCCAAGCCCTCTCATTTATTCATTAAAACTCTTTGGACAAAAGTCTTATCAGAATTCTTGACTTGTTACTTTTTTAAAAAGCCACTCTGGGACACATAGGGATACATGTATTTCCTTAGCTTTGCACTTGAACGTAATTCCCAAGAGGGCTCACAGTGCATCCATATTGCTAGCTATATTCTCACCCTGGGCCTGACACAATGCTTAAATTTTGTTCAATAATGGCTGTGGCAGAATGCCTGATGGAAATTTTTATTGAGGAGAATTGTATTTAGAAGGGAGATGTGAAAAATCCAAATGAATTTTTCTTTGGTAGGATATATGGCAGAGGTTAAGCCCCTCTATTAGCAGTCCCACAACTGAATTCTTCAGTTGTTCATTCCTTTGAGCTTTACAACCAATGCACAATTATTTCTTCCAATCACAGCAGGATAGGATTTCAAAGAACTTGGCTATGACTGGGGTTGTCTCTGAATGAAGAAAGAGCTGTCCTTAAACTTGCAGCCCTTGGGTACAATGAATTATCTGACAAGGATCTTTAGTTATACCCAGTTCCGATAATGATTATTAAATCTTATTTAAAAATTCAGATTGCAGAAGAAAAATGAGAAAAAGAGAACTATCTAATCATCTAAAGAAAAACATTCTCAACTAGAAAGAGAGAAAACAAATCTAGCTATATGCAGTTTATAAAGCACATCTAAAATATGATGACATAGAACAATTGAAAGTAAAGGAACAGAAAGAGATTTCCCATCCCAAAGAAGGTGAATTAGCAATGTTAGTATCAAAAAAATTGGGTTTTATGACAAACAGAATCATTAAGGATAGAGGGGATCATATTTAACAATGAAAGGAATAATTCATTAGGAGTATTCAATATTTAAGTCTATATACACCTAACAATATATTCTCAAAATATATAAATCAAACCTGATAAAATTATAAGGAAGAGAAATTTCCACAATCCTAGAAGATTTTTAACTTGCCTAAATCACCTCAGGAAATTCTATCTCAGGCAGTAAAAAGATGAATCTCATAAATGCAAAAATTCTAAAGAGAATTTTAGCAAACTGAATTTGAGTAAATTACAAAAGTACATCATGGACAAGTGGGGTCTTCTCGAGTGCAATTTAACCTTAAAAATATTCTCTGAAGTAATCCTCTACAATTAAATTAACACACTAATTAATTACCAGTGAAAAGCCATGTGATCATTCAAATAGATGTAGAAAAAAATTATGGAAACTTTAAACACCAATTCATTAGAAGAAAATATTAGCAAACTAAGGATATAAAGGCATTTCCTTAACATAACTAAATGTATGTGTAAACACCTACATGATGCATTATACTTAATAGTGAACTTTTAGTAGCATTCTCTTTAAAGTCAAGAGCAAAAAAGAGTGACTTTTCTATTCCTCTGTTTCTATTTAACACTGTTCTCGAAGGCCTATCCTAAGAAATAGATGAAGAAAGAGAAATAAGAGATATAAAGAATGGAAAAGAAGAAATATCAGAGTTGTTATTTTCTGGTAACATAATTGTAAAGATGGAAAATCTGAGAAATTCTACAAATTATAAGAGCTAATTATTGGAGTTCAATAAGGTTGCACCATGCAAGATTAATACTAAAAAAATCAGTGGATATTTTTACAGATCAGCAACAACTGCTTAAAATGAAATAGTTTTTAAAAAGATGGCATTTACAATAGCAGCAAAAATTACATAGTACCTAGGAATGAACGAGGACAACACATAGAAATATTTATGAAGAATAACACAAATTTTTATTGAAGACCAATGTAAATGAAGTGATAAACCATGTTCATGATTAGGAAGACACAATGTTATAAAGATGCAACTTCTCTTGAGGTTAATACATAAATTTAATACATGACAATCTAGTTTCCAGGATGAGTTTTTAAGAAACTGTATCAGTGTGTCTCAAAATTCATATGATGAGTAAATAAGTAATACTAGAATGATTTTGAGGAAGAATAGGTGATATGGGAATTAATTTACCAGACAGCAAGTCCTTCAATAAGATAAGATAATAAAACAGTGGAGTTGGGCTGGGGATATAGCTCAGTTGGTAGAGTGCCTGCCTTGCAAGCACAAGGTCCTGGGTTCGAACCCCAGCACCACAAAAAACAAACAAACAAAAAAACCAAAACAAAAAAAACCCCAAAAAATAAACAAAAAACAGCGGAGCACAAGAGCAGGGATAGATAGACAAATGAATCAGAAAAAGAAGCCAAAATTAAGATTAGGACATACGTGAAATCCCAGAAGATGACAAAGATCTCATAAAAGATAATCAGAAAAAGGGCTAGTTATTCAGACACAAGATTGATCAGGAAATGAAAATTAAAATAAAACAGTGTATCATTTTACCCTCATCAAATTGTCAAAAATAAAAACATTTGACAGCGCCAGGTACTAACAAAGATGGGGAGAAATGGAAAATCTACACTGATAGCAGGGGTGTAGAATGGTACAGCTACCTTGGAGAGAGAACAATTTGTCAATATCTAGGAACTGCTCAGGTATGTTTTTATACCACCCAACAATGCCACCTCTAGGTTTACATCCTGGAGAAACGCTTCAAAGTGAAATTATCGTAGGATTACCCATTACACTCATTTAAAACAGTGGAAATAAAAAGTTGACCCATAGAACATTAATAAATTGTATACATGTATATCTATGCACAGCAGGTGGAACCAATAAAGTGAAGTTATTTGTGTCTCATAAAACTAATGATACATGGAAAAAAACAAGGTTCAAAATAATAAGTAGTATAGCAAAATTAATAAACAACCCAAATAGTTATTTACATTATGTATGCATTGGTTAGTTACAATTAGGAGGTAAATGCATTTTAAAAAATATATAGGAAAAGCTGGGTATAATGGTACACATCTGTAATCCCAGCAGTTCAGGAGGCTGAGGCAGGAGGACCGAGAGTTCAAAGCCAGCCTCAGCAAAAGTGAGGTGCTAAGCAACTCAGTGAGACCCTGTCTCTAAATAAAACACAAAATAGGGCTAAGGATGTGGCTCATTGGTCAAGTGCCCCTGAATTCAATCCCCAGTAACCACCCCCCCAACAACAAAAAAAGAAAGGCTATACAACAAGGGAAAGAGAATTTATTTGTTAAGGGATGTAAATTACATATTGTTGGTGTTTCATTTGTTAAAAAGATATGGAACAGATAAGGAAAATACTAATATTTGTGAAATTTGATGTTCATGAATAGGTATTTGGGATGTTTTTTAATGTAATTTTCAACTGTTTATGAAACAGTTCAGGCAGTATGATGAAAGATCATAAAAGAGGATTAAATCACAACTGGAGTTTGAAGTGAAGGTGTAGGGCAATTCTAGGTAGGAAGAAATGAATAACAGAAAAGTCAGTCTTTGGCACTGAGATTTGAGGCTGCAGCTTTATTTAGGGAAGTTGATTGTATCTTGGATTTGGAAACTTTCCTTGTGATTGTTCTCGGTTGCTCCCAGGAGAAGATCCAAGGAACTTCTGGGTGCTTCCAAGCCCGTTTGGACTCTCAAACCTCGGGTCTGGCACATGAATAAAGACCTGAGGTTCGGGGGAGATGAGGGAAGTGCTGAGAGAATATGTAGCAGTTAGCTAGGCTGGAAGCAAGATTTGGTTTTGATTTAGAATTAGTAGGAATATAAAATCAGAGAAAGTGTTGAAATACGAGCAAAGAAATTTGTGGTCCCCCCCAGAAAAACAAAATGCCAAGGATGAGTGTCCTATGATAAATGTTTTAGCATGTGTCTGCATGTTTTATTGCCAGAGAGGTTTAGAATGCCAATTCCCTTTTTCTTTTAAAAAATGTGTTCTAAGAAGGTTTATGAATCAAATTCTATTTTTCATATAATCCATGTTTCATACATATGTATATAAAAGACCCTCCAAAAGCCTTCTTGCTCAAGAAATAATTTATTAAGTCAACTTAAACTAGGCATTGTTACCATTGCAAAAGCATTTGCTCTGAAAAAGGATTGAAAAATGCATCATAAAGTTACATAGTTCAGCAACAATATCAATATTCATCATGTAAATAAAACTACTGGCAAATGTCTTTTAAGCTCGCCTTATAATTTTCAATGTTTTATAAGGAGCAAATGTGTCACCTTAAAAATCTACCTGTGGCAATTACAAATTCTTTCAAATACATTTATAAATACAGTAATAAAAATTCCTGAGCTCCATTTTCTAATACCAGTGTTTGCCAACCCACATCCATGTGGTGTTTTATTTGACTGACATTCTCTAGACTTTTCTTTAAAAAAAATATTTTATAGCATTCATAAAAACATCTGTGTTTCAAATCAGTTTATAAGCACACATTTTAATGTGAGCCTGATCATAACAAGAGAAAAATGCTTAACATTTGTATGGGAAGCAGGAGCTGATGGACAGTGTGGGTAGAGGAGGTTATTGATAAAAGAAATCCAACTTTAGGTGTCAAGACTTCCAAAGTGGAATAATTTTACAACATTAAAAATGGGTTTGATTTCCTCTGCAGGCTTTGGAGGGACTTTCAAAGTCATTGGGACTTTTTCTTCCCATGTCCAGGGAGGTCTCTTTTGGGGGTTTTTCAATGACTCTTTCTTTCACTCCTCTCCACTCCCATTCTCCTCCATCACCCCAAGATGAAAATTTCATCTCCCAGACCCTAAAAAATGGGGGAGATGGTAGGTGTAAAACTTGGTTGATAAGATGGAGGAGGTCTGAGTGGGTGAAAGTTTCATGCGGGATTCTGGCTAGATGTGGCAGTACAGAATTTCCATTTCCATTGGGGAAAGCACATGCGGTAATTTTGGAAAACCAGCTACCTACATCCCCAGATCATCATTAGTTGTAGGGAGCTTGTGTCTGGAGAATAACAATGCATATTTTTTTTCAGCCTAAAAATACAAATGGGCCCAAGAATTAAAGGCAAATAGTTCCAAGAGAACAAGAGAGTCAAAATTTCTTTGCCTGAAGCCAAGTTTTAGAACTCAGTGCTCATGTAGGGAAGAAATTTGTCATAATTCAATAAGACATGGCATTAGTGAATTAGGATGTGGCAGAGAAGAGTTTGTAAAGCAACCCTCCATACTGTTTCACAATTCAACACAAGCATGAACTGTAGTTGATTTTTAGATCTAGATCCTTTGAAAGTAAGAGATATCCATTCACACTTCATCTGATGGATTTTGTCAAAAAAGATGTTAATCATATTAATGAATTACACTCCTCAAAGGGGTTCCTTTTTCGTGATGATTTGGTCCTTCCTTTATTTAACAATATTTAAATGAAATTCTCTTATTTATTCCCCTTGTGCCCAGTTCTATCTCACTTTATTTTTTGTAGCTTCTCATTGATAGGCATGAGGTTAAAGGAAGGGAATCTGGTCTGGGAATTATAGGGCAGGGTGAAGGGATATAGGGAAAGTTGTTCCCATTATATAAACAATTTCTTTAAGATAATTGCTTTAGCCAAATATGTTATTATGCTCATCCCCATTTCAAGTTAAAAAAAAAAAAAAAAGAACAGAAGGATAGGCAAGGGAAAAAGGGAAATACACATTTATTGAGCCAGACACTAGACTGGGTATTTTTATGACATGAAGAGAAATATAATGACCATATTGTATCAGGATGTCTAAGATTTCATTTGGCAAGCATTGTTTTTGGCATGCAGTAAAAATGAAGGTGTGAGAATAGCAGTTAGCATAATCTCCCATATTGTTGACAAAGATTTAACTGTCCATATTGTCCCCACAAAATGGAAGGAGCAAAGGAATAAATCCACGGAAAACAGGAAGCATAGTGTGTAATAACCAAAGATTTGCAGAATGTAAAATACAAGATAACATATCAGATGTCTGGAATCTATAATTCTTTAAGGCTAAAAAGGAAAAAAATAGACATTACAATGATGACATAGAGAAAACGAATTCTTAAAATTGAAACAAGATTATTTATAATAAATGGCTGACTTTTCCCATACCATAATATATTTGATAGCTAAAATCAAGTAAAGAAAAGATTTATTTCTAGGGGTTTAAACAAAATCATTCTGTAAATTCCTGATTATAGATCCTTTAGCAGCAAAAAGTCTTCAAGAAAATTGCTTCAGTTACATACATGTAATTTTGCTCTTCTCCATTTTAAATAAAAAATATAGATGAAAAGCAGATAAAGAAAATAAATGTTTGTTAAGCCAGGCACTGAGCTGGGTATATTCAATAATGACATGTTTTATCATGGCTTTGGGAAACCACCTTGAGGTGACTTACAGTTAGGAAAAAACTCTGCGCTATATGTCTGTTTTTTTTTTTTTTTAAATCTGATGACTATGTATTCTTTCTGAACTTTACTCATCAGTCAGTTTTTATAAAGTACAAAAATGTAAAAATGGTTATTCAGAAAACCTAGCAAAAGCCTGCAGAGTGATGAATTAGAAGTCACATTCTCATTTAAAAAAACAAGCAACTCCATCAATGTATTTAACAATCACTTCTAATTTGCCACTTAATGTTGAAGAATGCTTGGCATTTTCTAGAGAGAGAAGACAAGCAGAGGTAGTGGTAGCTTTGAAAATATGGAACCTTCCACTATGGCGGAGGCTTCACTTCAGTATGGCTTTGCAGAAGACATGATCTTGCAATGGTCTGGGTCTAGATCGCTTTGGTTTCCACATGAGACTTCTAACTTGTTTAAAATGAAAGGTGAAGAACAAAAGCAAGCCTCATTATGCAGATAACACTCAGGACTGGTCACGTGAAGCAAAGCCAAGGAGTTGACGTTGACCTTTAAGTAGGTGTAGGATTGTACTTTAAACACATAACACCCCAGATCAGCTGTACAGTGGCATATGATACTACTTCAAAGATTAAGGAAAAATTAGTACATTCACAGTTTCAACAGAAGTATATGATTACTTTTTTTTTTAGTTTTGTTTTACAGTCATAAACACAATCATCTTGAAATTACATATGGACAGATTCTAAGTCATTAAATAATTTTCATTTGTATTACATAATGAGTTTCATAACATGAGGATTATATATTTCAATGTGGCATATACTCTTTTTGAACATACAGCAATATAGTATAAAATAATATAATGATTAAAGTCAGGAATGTCTTATGACAAATACATCCAATATGCCACCAAAAAACAGTCAAAACATGAGATGTGACATCTTTTCATTTCTAAACTACAAGCAGCTTTGAAGGAAGGTCATTAGAACATGAAGGGGAGGTAGTTATTTCTAAAAATTCAAAATCATTTTTTTCAGGAATTTATAAAGCAAAGCAAATCATTTTTCAGAGGTATTTTTGCCACATAGTTTTTCAATTTTAGATAACATGATAAAAAGATACCCCCTCCCACCAGATTGCAAAATGTGCACAGAAAAGCTCAGAAATTGATCCAGGTGAGCATAATTTGACCATCACTATTTAAGTTTATGTTTGATATTATTCCTTCAGTTGCCAAAGTTTTTAGAGGTTTTTTTTTTTTTAAATAGCAGCAGGTAAAATGTTTATTAATATACCAAGATTATCTGAGAGTCTCTCTGTCATTGATCACACTGTATAAACAGGATATGTCTTTCCACTTTACATTTTTTTTAATGCTTTGTTAGTTGAAATCAGAGCATAAATAAAAGAAATTGATATGGACAAAAGAGCTGCTAGCCTATGATGTTATGAATTATATACATCTCAGAGCCATAATATCAGATCACTGAATACATTGTAGTTTCATTATTTTCACTAAAATTTAGGTTTAGTAGCCATTCTTGGCATTTTGTGGAATTCCAAATGCCCAAACCTTTGGAAACATCCTATTTTTTTTTTTCTGTCTTTTCCCTTTAATTGAAATAGACACCATGGGTGTCCCAGACCAAAAATCACCTTCTTGGAAAGCAAACGTCTAGGCAGAGAAATCCTATTTGATTTGCAGGTGATAGATCTGTCAATCAGAGAACAAGTTGAGGTTGTAATCACAAATCTCATTTCTGATTGGATCATAAGCTCTGAAGAAATCATTCTGTGTTTTTAAGTTTCTCCTTAAGACCTCCAGTGCCTAGTAATAAAGATAGCTTGGACTTATAAATGACCACAGAATTAGTTAAATGGTAAATATGGCTTAAATCTTTAAGCATGCAAATCTCTCAGTGGGGTATACTTGTGACCCTTAACTTGGGTTTGAATATCTGTGCCTGATTTAACATTTGACTAGTTCTTTGCAGGGGTAAAGTCATTGTTTATGAATAATTTTGTTTCTTGCTATTGGGCATAATTAACACTTGGGAGAAATAATAGGCCCTGGAGAGAAGGAATAAAAAGCCCAGAAATATATAAAACTGGGAAAGAAGAGGAAAAGGGAGGATTAAATTCATCTGAGTTGAAGGAATGGAGCTGAGTTTGTCCTTTAAGCATTTTTACAGATACACTGTGCTCAGAGTTCACTGGACAAGTCAAGGGCATGTTAGCCATGTGTTCCTGTGCTGTACCTTGGACATGAACTCTTGGATTTTACTTAGATTATGAGAATCAAAGACAGAGCTGGAAGAAATCCTAGAAATATTTTTGAACAACCCAGAGAGGAAATGGGTGGTCAGAATTTAAAGGGCCGTATAGCTTGCTCAGTGGCAGTGATATAAGCTGGCCTGCACATTGAATGCTCAGTCACTATCCCAGCAAGGATGATATTGTGCTTGAGCCAAAAAGGCAGGAAAGGACATTTATTCACTGAAGTACACACAAGGTTTCATCAATGGCTTATCTATTTTAGCAACACCGGGGATGATAATTC
>JAJEJO010000214.1:197773-279651 GCA_020662805.1 Glaucomys volans
TTTTGCTGGTTAGTCCTTAGACCATTCTGTCACTCTTTCTGCCTTCTCTTTCCATCTCTTCATTCTTTTTTTTTTTGTATAACATTTGCATAAAAACAAAATCTCTGTAAGATAAGTTTTACTTTCTGACAACTTTCTTGCTAAGTGACAAGTCTTTTTTTTTCTTTTAGAGAATTAAAGAAAGGCACTTTTATAAAACATACAAATCTGTTTCTTTCTTCTCTACTCTAAGGAGATAGGGAAGTTGGCAAGGCAGGCCCAAGTCTCTCTGCAAATGCAAATGACGGGCAGCAGAGGGTAGCTCAAAAAAGAGAGAGCCAGATTTCTTCCAGAGATAAACTGCTCCCTGGAACTCAGATGCCCCAGGTCACTCTTTAACTCAAGGTTTGCATATTTATTCAGCTGAGTCACCACAGGGCAAGGAGTCAACATGCTTTGATCTTACACAAGCAGCTGGAGATTGATCCCTCAGACCAAACAAGTTAAAGTGAGTCTTCAGTCCATAACTGACTACCAAAGATAGTCTTAGGCACTTAGGAAAATGTAGAGTCTGCTTAATAGCAATGGCAGCGGATCATAACTTGTGCTCATGTTAGGGTGCCTTATATACATTTATTAAAACTTAAATAGAACATTTTGTTATTTAGGTCAGAAGTGTCCATGAATCATCCATTGGCTGTATCTAGTTTCCATGTGCTTTGTAACTTGAATATTTAGGTATCCTTTTTTTTTTTTTTTTTAATCAAAGTATGACCTTAAGTCAGTTGGGCAATGGTTGTTTACAATCTATTGTGAGTGGAAAAAAAAAATCAATAGACAAAAGAGATTTGGTGCTGTTGGACTCAGCCAGAAATGAGCACAGCTTGATTCCCTAAAAGATCATTTTTCTAAAGATTAGTGTGTCTCTTCTATCTCATGCCTCTTCTCTCTATGCATTTTTAACATAATCTTAAGAATATGATTCTGCATCTACATAACTCAGAAGACGCATGTGCAATGTATTAAGATCAATTGGGGTTGATGACTTGAAAAGTGAAGTATCATGAGCAGATCACTGAAGATTACTTAGTATTCTTATAATGAAAAGCAATTATTGGATAGCTTAATTAAGATACTAGGCATTTGTTTTAATGATCTTTGTAGGAAAATATTCAGTGAGTCATGGGATCAAAGAATCACAGTTTTTAAAAGCCTTTAGAAATTATTTGGTCCAACATCTTCAGAAAAAAACTGAGACCTAGAGAAGGTCTTGGTCTTTCCAAGGCAAAACAGAATAGAACCGGGGTCTTGCCCTCTAGTAGCCTTCTAGCCTTCTTCCATTCAATCAGCTTTTCTATCATAGAAAATATGCTGTATCATGAAAAAATTCAGAGTGCAAAATGATCATAGAATTATAGCTTTGACTATGTAATGAGTGCTAATTGTCTTTTGGGGTTTCGTTTGTCTTTAGCCAGCCATAATTTTTTTATATACACAAAATTACATGTCAAAAGCAGATTGCTCTCAAATTTTCAAACTATAAGATATACACAAATACATGTACACAAACAATTCTTTGTCTTTGTTATGGTCATACTTTTATAAATGAAAACCTATATATACATATGTTGGAGAAGAATGGTCTATTTTGGAAAAGTATAGTTTAAATTGGCTTTGAAGGTCATTGTCTGTGGTCAGTGCCTTTCAAGTGGACTGTGGCCCTATTGGAAATTGTATGTACTTTTGCAGGTCATTCTCAGATTCTCCATTATGTGCATCTTAAAACCATTAATAGGTTTCTTTTCTTGCCTTATCCTTATATATATAGCATTGTTCATTGAGAGCTAAATGAACTTGACCTATATGTTCCATGAGAGGATTGTTTCCATGCACTAAAATAACCTTTATTGGAAATAGTCATCTAGGGCAATGTTTCTTAAACTTCCATGAGCATGTGAATCATCTGGAGGTCTTAGTTAAATGCAGATTCCATTTCTATAGGGCTGGGTTGGGGTCCAAGATTTTGCAAACAGAATTTTCATACACTGCCCAGGTGATACTGATGCAGTTGATCCTTAGACACTGAGTATCGAGTATCTAGGGGATTAATGAGCTTGGACAACTCTCTCAAATGTTTCCCCAACTCATAAGACATTGTCTACATATTGGGAAAACAGAGCATTGGCAGTGTGTTCACTTTCAATCATCCAGGAACTTCTAGGTCCAGTTTCTATCAATATTGACTTGTTGGGGTGGAATATTCGACCCACCAAGGTGAGCTCAAGTCTTTTATGTCATTAGTGAGTGGCTGGAGAGTGGATTTGCCTACAGTGAGCAGACATGAAAAAGAGGGAGACCGTTTGTAGAGTCAATGAATCATAGATGCTTCTAATAAAATGGTGATCACTCTCGGGGGTAAAAACAAACAAACAAACTGAACTACAGATTCTCATTACCATACCCTGATCTTTGCAGCTGTTCTTTTCACTCTACAAATGTCTGACTTCCTAGAACTCATTTGGATGCAGCTGCTATAAGAGCTGTTTCTCTCCCTACCAAGATTTTGCAAATGTATCTATTCCAGAGAGATATTAATTCTTTGCTGCCCAAGATTGCTCACAACAACAAAACAAGACCAAGCCTCAGTCTCTGAAACAGCAAGTTAAAGTCACCGCTCTCCTTTTTCATGGTAGCTTTATGAAGATTCAACCATAGATGGGCAGAAACCCAGAGTAGCCCTAAACTCCCAGGAGAAATAATTTCTGATCTGTGAATTCTTTGAACTTAGGTTGTTGTTGGTGGTTGTTGCTTAAAGCATCCTGGAGAGAAAAAGAATCAGAGAAACTATGCTCCATTGTATTGGAAACTGGATTTTATCATCCACTTCATAATCCTCAGTGGGCACTGAGTTGGTATGACATTTTACTTCACAAACAGGGACTGCATACACTTCTATGTACTACAAATGCTCATTATAACCTTGCAGAAAACACTGTACCCACTGAATACATAAACAGCTATACTGGGAAAATAGAAAATAGTCTTTTATTTTACCTAAGCAATAGAAAAATAGTCTTCAAAAATACATTGCTAAACTTATGGGTTTGTATTAAAGTAGAATTTGTATGTACAGTAAGGCAGTAGTTCTATTAGCATCCTGCTGTGATTATCTTTTAAATTAGAGTTCATCTTTTGGGATTTTTTTTTCACTAAGGAAAAGACTAGGGAATATAATAAATTATCTTTTCTGCTGCAATAAAGCAAGAAAACATTCTGAAAGGATTCACCACGTGAAATTCATTTGCCTCTTGTACAAGGAAATTTGACTTTCCAAAACTATATTCTTTAGAGGTTTTGGAATGAAATAAAATTTAGGGGGTGGGGAGGTGAAATCTCTGCTTAACATATTCAAAGTATCTTAAGAAAAAAGTGGAGGCATCTTTTACTGGGATCTTGGCAATGTGTCAAGGTGTAGGAACAGATGTAAACAGCTCATGAGGCGTGCTGGAAGGCATGTGCTCTTTCCATGGGTCATATTTGGGTAATCCTAATAAAATGAAAGAAGAGTGTCAAGATTAAAGGACTGTTTTTCAAAAGTGGTTTTCATGGCATTTCCAACATATCCATCACCTTCCCCTGCTACCGTGCTGACCATTTCGTTTCCTTCTATCACCTACTGAACCATGAAAGCCATTTCTAGAGGATGTACCTAAATGGCACTATCCCTCAAGAATACTAAGCTATGTGCTTTTATTTCATTGAATACAATTTTGATAACTAATAGCAAAAAGTAAATCTACAAATCACAGGACATAAAACAACTTGTTCTAGAAATCAGCAGCTGGAGAAAGAGGCAAGTGGCTGGACATGGAGCATGAAAAAGAGCAAAGTAGTGTCATTCTACACACATTCTCGAGCATGGGCTCGCAGATCGCATTTCCTAACTCTGTAGTGTTACCTGAAGAAAAATCACATTTTACCCAATCGTTCCATTAGTCAACTCTCAAAGAAAGGAGTGTGTGAAGCATGCAGGATCCAGGTAATCCAGTCCACCCTGCTGGTGTCTGCAGTCGCTTGGTGCTGCTGGGAGGCAGGCCACGTCTTTCTCAGCTTGATTCTGCTGAAGCGATGGCAGAACTTCCTTGGCTGATTCTTCAAACAAAGCCCCGCTTTGAGCACAGGGATCTGGCACTAACACCAGGATGTTGTTATCCATAACCCTGGAAACTTTGGCATACTCCTTACTGGTTTCAGGAGCCCCGGGCTTCTCTGTCTGGTCACTGTTCTCTTTCTGTTTTGGCAGCAGTGATAGTGCTCCATCTTTGTTGACCTTGTGAATCTCCACATAATCCAGGGGTTTAGCAGTGATAACGTGGGCTTTTCCCTGCGGCAGCATCCAGGTTGTGCCTTGCTCAGTCTTAGAATGGTAGCTTTCCATCTCCCTCTGCTTGGCTGCCTTTTTCTCTCCTCCAGTCTCAATGGTTTTAGAGGATCTTAAAGCATCTTTGCCTGCTTTGTCCAACAAAATGGCCAGTGCCCCTGCAGGGCCCGCAGCCAACTTACACATATCATCAATGCTGTGGTAAGGGGACTTGGGGTTGTGCGGGGCAGCCTGTGGTAAAGGCCAGGTAGAAGATTTGGATCCAACGGCATGATAGTAGTGGATTTTGCTTTCCATGTTTATGCTGCGGGGGTCGCAGGTGCAGGTAATATTTGTTTTGGGATTCTCTGGCTGCTCAATGACCTTCGGAGTGTGGAAAGTTGGGGGGTTGGCCCGGGGTTCCTCACACTTTTCAGACAAAAGGGAAGGGCTGTCACAGCTTCCGCGGCCAGAGTCGTTGTCGGGATCTAGGTGTGTGGGTTTCACACCTTGACCTGGGTGTTCTTTCGAATGTGCTGGCATTAGCTGCTGGTCTTCATTGTCATCTACTTCTAAAAACTCCACCAGCAAGTCCTCACAGTCAGAAGTGGGGGGAAAGTCTTGGCACCCCAAGGCACTCAGGAGTTCCTCAGACTTGCCCTTCTATGAAACACAGACACAAGGAGAGATGGCTATTAGCTTCATCACATGCCCAGTCAGCATCACGGTTGGGATCATGGTGTCTGTTCAGCACCTTGATCAGGTCAAGTGTGGTAACAGCTACATAGAATTTCCCAATCCAGACATTGCATACCAGGCCATCTACAATCACCTTTTGAGTATTATTCTTCAAATATATTTCTTTAAGTCAACTTATGATTTTAACTTACTCTCTCTAAGCAATACTGATCATCAGTTTATTGGGAAAGCAGTACGCACACATACAATCAACATACAAATACTAAATAAAAGAAGCTTGTGGAATGTCTGAAACCACAATGCTGATTCAAGAATCTGACTCTGGTACTCACTGGCAGGGTGACTCTGAGACCTCATCGCTGGCCTCTTCTCCTCTACCACTTTCTAGAGTCTGGTGATAATAGGTTGATTCTTTTCTTTCTCCTACTATTCTCTGTCTCCTCTCCTTTCTGTTTCTCTTTCCCTTCTCCCTTTTCCAATTCCATTTTTTCTGCTCCTTCTATCCATTTCCCCCCCACTCATTCCTCCTTCTCCTCCTTTCCCTGCTTTTCTTTCTATTCCATATATTCTCCCTGTCCTGTTCCCTCATCCTCCTTCTCTTCTGCCTCTTCTTCCTCTGATTTCCTCTTTTCTTTCCAACCCTCTGACTAAGGTTAGGTACTGCTGCCTCATTCTTGATTTGATCACATATAGGGTACACATGACTTTGGACAAGCTGCTCCCATAACTTTATCTTCTTCATTTTAATAATGGGAACAATACTAACTATCTGAGAGGGTTCTTTGGAGGAGCAGAGATAATGTAAAGAAGGATATTAATATTCTGAACCCTTAAAGTAGCTATGCTGTCTCTATGGCTAGCAGGTTGAGTTGTGAGCTTGTCAGTAGTTAATTTAGTTAGTTAGAGTTGTTAGGGGTAATTTAGTTAGTATAATTGTGAGCTAGTCAGTAGTTGATTTAGTTAGCAGAGGCATTCATGCTGGTTCCATAAAAGTCAATGCTAGACTGGATGGTGGGGTAAGAACACTGGTTTAGGAGACAAACTCCTGGGCTCTTGTCACTGATCTGATATTTGCAAACAGAAAATGCAGACAGGACAAATTCTCTGGGACTCACTTTTCAATTTCTTGCACTGTCAATCATAATAGCTGGGTCAAGTGACATTTGCTTTTATTTACAGGAAATAGATTTTATATATGTCACTGTTAAGGTTTCTGTCAAATTGAAATTATATATTTTAACTTGGAGAGAAATTTAAAATGTTCTAACCTCTCTTTTCATTCAAAACACTATAAATGTGCTTTGGTAAACACCAGCCCATTTTACTGACCCAGTCTCAGGTGACTACCCAAACTGAGCAATAGGGGAAAGAGACCATTCTATTCCTTTGGCCTTATATAAAGAACATTCAGAGGGAAGATTGTCTCAATGTATGATGGAGGTGGAGGTGGGTCCCTGTTTTGTATTAATCAAAATCTTCGCCTTATTTCCAAATTATTTGTGTAAAATGGTAATCTCTGTGCTTCTGAGCAGCACAACATGTGTTTTCTTGTTTTCTTTCCTTGTCCTTGGACTTTCCATATCTGGTAGTGAGCACTCTTATCCCTCACACCTCTTTCTGTTAACACATGCCAAAAAGGAGGAACAGCTGGAGAAGGATGACTGAGATGGCCTGGCTGGATTGACGGGACTATGTGTGCATTTGTGAAGTTAATTATTACAAAGTAGTGAGTCACATTGTATTCTCTGTCTCTGGCACTTACCTCTAGCAGATGAGTATCAAATCCTTTTATTTTTGGCCCAGGAACTGGTGGAAAGATGCAGGTCACCATGCTATAAAATAATTTGTGAGATTGGATAAATGATTCATCTTTTTACTTTGTAATTTTTGAAAAATTATTTTTATCTCCAAATAGCTGCTACATGGACTATAAGAGTAAGTACTGGGGCTACATGAAACTAACAATAAATGATGAAGATGATAATTATAGACACTTACAATAAAATTTGCTCTGGCTAATTTGGAAGACTGATTTTGAAGCTAGGGGATTATTTGGACAATTTGCTTCTCTTAATTTTAGTTGTCCTTTCCAGATTTTCACTATTGCACAGCTGTGAACACCTGCTTCAAGTGAGTTCATTTTCTTACTTTTTAAAAAATAGCACTGATAAAAGATTTTTTTAATGGGCAAACATGCTGCAACTAATGGTTAAAATGAGGTATTGGAATATCTACAGGTTTCCATTTTCTTTGCATTATCTTTTTTGTCATTATCCCTGACAACCATGATTGAGAGAAGGGCTGAGAGACAGTGAAGTACCTATAGCCCTTCAAAGCCACTGCCCAGACCATAATCAAGCAGATGACAGCAGAAAGAACAGCCACAAAGATCCAAACCGTTGTGTCTTTCATGGTGAAGTCTAAAAAACAAACAGCCAGAAATCTTTGATCACAGATAGTATCATTAAAAACAAACCAGCCAAACTAATGCATGAAACTTTTGAACACAAGATATTCTTCTAGGTAGATCTCTTTTGACTTGTAGAGCAATCCAACTGATAATTTCTAATATTAATATTTTAATATGTTGCACATATTTTGCAATATAAATTTTCAAGTCCTTTCACATATTCTTTTATTTGATTTTAAAGAAGAAATCCATGGTCAGTTGCAGTAATAATAAAAGTTAACACTTGTGAAATTCTTACTAAAAACCATCAATCACATTAAGCTCTCTACACACATTGCCTTGTAGTTCAGGAAACTGAGAATCAAGGAGTGATTCACCCAAGGACATGTCAGAATAGAGTTGCAATCTGGGATCTGAACCGAGGCCTCCTGCCTCTGAGCCCTGTGATTGTTTTAGTATGAGCCAGTAGCAGACTAGATATATGAACTGACTCACAGTCCAGGGCTCTTCCCAGTATGCTAAGCCAACGAAGCCCTGATACTTTGGCCAGGCAAGCTGACAGAAGAGCTAGGCTTCGTAGTTTGGTTCTGGTAAGAGCACTAACTTCACTGAATTTCATTTTCCTCACTTTTAATTCCTATTGGTAATTATATTCTCTCCGAATACCTGAGAGGGTTGGGAGCACCAAATGGGGTAAAAACATTGTAATCTGTAAAGTACTTTAGGAAGGCAAGATGACTCTTCCCCTGTGGAATATAAGCCACCATATTTAATGGCACTTTGTTAGAACTGAGGGCCTTTCATGTACTGTGCCCATGGCTAAGAAAACAACATGTAATTCTCATCAGAGATTAAACTTGAGTTCATGACTTTGAGATGGGATAACACCCTACAAACTCTGGAAGAACTAGAGGATGGTCCTGCCCAGACCCTGTAAATGCTAGGGATGAGGCAGATGGAGAAGGCATAATGACTGACCATTAAACCCTCTGGACATTTAAAGTCCACATTGGTAGACCTTACCTAGAAACTGGTCCTCACTGACAGTCATTCAAGGAGAAATACAACCCTGTCAAATGTCTTTGTACTGGATAATGAGACTATAAACCCACCTCTATTTGCTATTCTGGATAAGGCTCAAATAGTTTCTCTATTAGTAGTTAATACATGCAAATTAACCATTTAAAAATACTTAGGAATCTAAGAAAAGGTAGTCCAGGCACTCACCATTGGGTATCTGAATGGAGCTTTCTTGACTCCAGTTACTCCAGAATCCATGATCTGGCTTGCAGCGAACCTGGACAAGGTATTTCTGTCCTGGATATAAGCTGAGAATCTTAAATTGTGTCTGTTGTCCCGCAAAATGGGTCTAAGGAGGAACAAGAGAAACAGAAGTCATTTCTGAATTTTGTTATGAGGAAAGGGACTTTTTCCCTAAACAATAAACCATTGGAAAAGTTAGGCCAGATGATCATACCTATAGGATACCCTGTTTTCACCATTCCATTCTACCCTTTCAGATCCATCCCTCCTTTTAACAATCGCTCACATAAAAATTTCAAAGGTTTTATATCTCTCCATTTGGAACTTCATTTCAGAAAGACAAACATGTCACACCCCTCCAATTCTGCTGTATGGAAGACAGGATAAATGTTAATAAACTATAAAGTATAAGGGACAATAAAATTAGAAAATTGTTTATAAATCTCAGGGAAGTAACTGATTTAAGAATTATTAATTGGTTTTAAAACCACAAGTTGGAAGGGAACAGGTTTTCATGTAAAATTGCTGTGAATTTGTAAAGTTTGTGAAATCAAATTAAGCATGATTTTACAATTAAGGGATCAGATTTTCATCTCCCCAACACAAGCATCAGTTTATGGTGGGTCAACCAGATGACTGTGTCTCCTGCTAATGGTGGGGATGTTGCATTATGAAGTATGTAATATCACCTCTGGGGTGATATTACATATCAGTATGTTTGTATGGGGGCCAAAAGTATGCTGGCCCCAAATTGTGCAATCAGAATCTCCTTAAATCTCCAGAAAATGCAGGAGAAGAGACATTGAATGACACCATAGAGAATTACAATCAGATAAATGAAGAAGGTGGAATATTCTATGGGACAAGTGGCCCAGCCTCCTGAGTGCATTAAAACTAAAGAGATGTAACAACCAGGCACTATGTGTGGTCTTGGAGTGGATTTTGGTTTGGACAAGCCACCATTAAAGAAATTCCTGAAACAATGAGGGAGGGATTAAAATATGAACTGGCCACTACATATTAATCAGGAATTTAATTTTTCAATGTGTGATCCTATTTTTTGACATATATTTGGAAATGTTCTTTAAAAAAAGACCCATATACTAATGTATTTAAGAGTAGAATATCATAATTTACTGTAATTTACTACATAATTAACTGTAATTTACTACATTATTTCTTTACATTGAAGTATTTGAAAGCATTTCCTTATAAACACAGCCATTGTCTATGGACAGATTACAGTGAGATTCTCCCCACCTCCTGCCCCAGTGTAATTTACATACTCTCACAGGTGTCTAGATCTGAGGTATACTTAGAAAGGCAGGAGGGGAACCTGGGGGAGAAGGCTGTGTAATGTAAGGAACTACCTTTTGGAGAGCCACGAGGATGAACTCCGTTCAATCCCAAGAGAGAAGAGAAGGCCTTCTTACAGCCAGGTGAGTCACATCTGCAGGGGGAGGCCAACTTGGTGGCCCACTAGTTGGAGAAATGATCTGTTCATAGATGTGAGGAGTTCATCCATGCTAAAGGACATGAATTCTTCAAAAACATTCTGTTTGACTCACCTCCCACTCAGCTGCTTTCTCAGGTTTTAATCGAATTTCATACTGTAGTGTGAGCCAGCCAGATCTTACGTCAACCAGGGTGGGTGGTAACCATTTTATCCACAGATATGGTTTTCTATCTTCTGGCTGTTTTACTTCCAATGTAAGGTTCTCAGGAGGGTCTGGTTCAACTGTCCACAGAAAAGAAATTCCAGTTGCATTCATTGCTTGCAACTTATTTGGCACTACTGTTTTCTACCATGGATTGCATTTTCTACTTAGTAGCCTACCCTTCGCAACGTATTATAATCCCTTAGAAGGCAGGAATGCTGCGTTCTCTCTCTTAGTATGTGATCAATCCTATTTGCACTTGAATTTGAGGTTAGTATGGTAAGAATGGCAAGCAGCTAAAATTTTATTTTTGGTGTGTTCTCCACTTTCCAGCAACCAAGGTCAGATACATACCCAAATTATTTTCATGATGGCAGAGACCAGGTGATGCAAGTTAGGCTGAGATTTGCAAGTGGGAGTTGGGATGGAAGATTATTGGGAGGGGACTTGAAAACTTACTTTTCTCAGTTAGGAGGAAGATTGTCTCTGATAGCACACATGATGTTTTGTGAACCATCTGTTCATATTTATAAGTTAGGTAACAAGTTTACAGAGTCTACCTTTGCTTCATCATTTACATTTCACATTCAATACACATGTTAATCCCCAAAAACCAAAGGCCAAATGTTTTCTCTGATAAACGAATGCTAATCCATAGTGGCCGGTGGGTAGAGAAGAATGAAGGAACTTTGGATTGTACAGAGGGGAGTGAGGGGAAGAGTGGGATGGGGGGTTAGATAGATATTATTACCCTGTGTACATATATGAAAATAATTAAAAAAATTTATCACCGTCAAAAAAAGTTAATGAAAATAAATAAATAAAAGTTAAAAAAAGAAAGAACAGAAAAAAAATACACGTTAGTCCTTATGGTGAATGGAATTCATTATTCCAGATACTAAGTTATTACAATGTGCCTAAAGGTTGGACTTTTTGACAGTGATCTCTTTGGTGACCTCATTCACAACAGTTTATTGACCCATTCTTTCATTCTGGAAATGTTATCGGGATTCCCACTAGCAAAATTATCACAGTCTTTGAATGCTTGTTACATGCCAGGCACTGCATTAAGCACTCTCCCTGCATCATTTCATTCAATTCTTCCAACAACTCCATACAGTGCTATTACCGTACCCATTCTACAGAGGACAAAACAGGCTTAGAGGAGGGGAAATTAGATAGTCAGTAAAAATGACATTCAAACGCTGATCTATGTGGTCTAGATCATTTTTTCTCTACCATTTCACTCTGCCATGGCTATGAGACACTCTGTGTGATGTCAGGGGGCTTGGTGAGCGGGCTTGGGATTCAGTGGAGGCAAGTGAGGTGCAGAAGTTGCAAAATCTGAGGCATATAAAAAATGTTCAATGTCATTAGTCTTCTGTGAAATATAAATCAGAACCATAGTGATTCACCATTTTACACCCACCAGAAAGCCTAGGATTCAAAAAGTGTAAAATAAATGTTGGCGAGGATATGGAGAAGTTGGAACTCTCATACACTGCTGGTGGGAATGTAAGACTGCTATGGAAAACAGTCTGAAAATTTCTCAGAAAGAAAACCTAGAAATGCCATATTGGTATATCAATCGCATTCCGAGATATATGCCCCCAGGAACTGAAAACAGATGTTCAGGCAAAAACTTGTACATGAATGTTCACAGCAGCATCATCCATAATAGCCAAAAGGTGGGGAAACACAAATGTCCATCCACCAATGAAGGGTCACACAAACGTGGTGCAGTCATCTATTATATGATCCCAAAAATGTGCAGTATTCAGGCTGGACAAAGCCCTGGAGACAGAAGGCAGATGAGTGTCCCAAAGAACCAGGAGAGGAAGCAGTGAGGAACAAGTGTGTAGTGGGCATGGTATTTCCATTCAGGATGATGGGACCCTAGGGACGCAATGTTAAGTCGATTATTTCCCTCCACTGGGAGCTGGAATTAGGTGATTTTGCATAACACTGACAATGAACTGATGCCACTGAATGGCACACTTTAAATGGTAACTTTTGTTACATGGATTCTACCACAATTAAAAACAATGATGGAGGCATTACTTTCAATTCCTGAAAGTGCAGGGCCCTAAGAACACCTCCCCAAGTGCTGACGTGTCTTACCCTAGTCTTGCTCCTGCTGGTCAGTAACATTTTCTCCACTTATTTATTGCCTCCCGAAATCAGTCTCTATACCAGGTGGGGAAAGAGTGTGTGTAACTATGACGTACTTGGCATTGTGACTTATATTTATCTAAAAAATGAGCTTTTGAAAAGTTTCCATGAATCCGAATGCTTATGCACTCCTAAGAAAGATTATTTTATGTGTCCTTACCAAACAAATATCAACTAATTAAAAGATGCATTAAGTTAAGCATATACTGAACAATATCTGCAATTAAAAAATGCATGTACAAAAGTCTCAGTAAATGTCCAGGGTGAATTCTTCAAAGCAAAGTTCCTTGACCATTTAGACTAGATAGTCTTTTGCCCTGGTGGGCTGTCCTACACAGGGGAGGATGCTTAGCAGCAACATGGCCTCTGCCCTAAAGGTGTCCGTAATGTCCTACCCCTCCTCAAGTTTCAACATTCAAAAACACCTCTAGACCTTGCCAGACAGCCTGTGGGACTAGAAAAAGCCAGTCCCAGTTGGGAACCATTATTTTCAAGAGTCTCCAGCCTAGCTAAATATTACCCAACAATAAGGACAACGAAGATATTGATTTTTGAACAACTATCTGCCAACATTGTACAGGTGCAACCTGTATTGCAGGTTATTTCTGGATGAGAGTCAAGCCGGTAGAAAATGTACTGTGGTGGAAACAGATTTTTAAGTGAATTCTCTTGGCCTGTCACCAATACAGTATGCTGCAGTGTTATGAGTTCTGTAACACTTCTTTATTATTTGGAAAAATATAGTCCAATACGCATTGTTTCACCAGAGAATCAGTTTTCCAGAGTTAATGTAAATTCAATATGCACTTGTTGATTTCATTTTTAAAAATACATGCTTTTCTTTAGTGAACCCTTTGCTTTGTGGATCACATTCATTATAACATATGCTTCCCCCCTAATTTTTCATGTTTTTATTGTTTTGTACTCAAATAGTATAACTTTTGAGGGCCAGGCAGTTAAAGAAAGAGCCCACAAAATGCAATTATCTGTCACTTAGCATCTTAAAGGCTTCATATTTCAAGTGAATTTATATGATCAGAATTAATTTTATTTCTATGTCTCAGTGGGACTACATTTCTGATTTCCTTAAACTGAGATCAAATTCACTTTCTGCCCCAATGCTCATTCCAATAATTTTTGGAGGGGGAAAATATTCAAGTGTGTGTCAATTGGTATTGCAAGCTTTTCTAGTTTTTAAGAATCAACCACTGATAACATGCCAATGGAATGATATGCAGTTGAATACTGGATAATCCCAACCTGATTTTCCCTGTTGGGTGCTATTGTATAAATCAGGAGACTCAAGTGACCTTGAACCTAGTGAGAAACTTCGTAGATTATTACCAAAGATGTGTAATGAATTCAGCTTTGGCCAAGCCTTCTCTTGTGCTAGGATTCCTTTTGTCATCCTTGCTGAACCATAAGGGCTATTGAAGTGATGCCCCGTTGCCCTGCAGCTTAATGATCAAGGAGTATCTCCCAGGTTGATTTTGTTCTACTTTGCTAATGACTTCTCCATACATTGTACTTGGGCTCTTGGTCTTCAGCTTGATGCTCAAGTAACATTATTTATTCCCCAATTCTTTGTTCATAAAATAATGGCTTGGATTGTCAAGGAATTTTTGTATTTTGAGAATTCAGGGTTGGAGCAAAGCAATTGGAGCAATTTCTCTGGATACAGAACCAGATGATTCTATTCTAAGAGCTGCTTCTCCAGGGAACAGCTCTGTCTTCTATGGAGAGAGAAATCCCAGCTTGTCAAGGTGGAAGGGGAGATCAATTACAAGATTAGTGCAGGAGAGAAGGATTGACAAGGCAGCACACATAAATCATGCCTTGTGGGTACCGGAGTATGGGAATTAGGATCAAAGGAGAGCACACAAGAATCCCAAGTGCCAAAATCACTGTTGTGAGTGAATCAACAAAAATGAATTTGAAATACTCAGTTGACAAGGATATTGTGAATTTTCTCATTTTTTTTTTTTTGGTCAGGGATCTGCACATAATCTAAGAAGATTCAAATTGAGCTTGACTATTGGTAAATACATAATGGAGCAACAAATTCCTCACCCCTCTTCCTCACCCTTACCTATGTAAGTCACATCCACATAGCGTGGATCCGAGACACTGCTTCCCATCTTGTTGGTGGCATTCACTGTCATGATGTATATTGTCCATATGGAGGTGTGCTTTTTGCTAAAGTAACAGGAGTTGGGGCCACTGCTTTTGTAGTCTGGACATTCATGGGTGATGGTCTCTCTGCAATGAGTAACGTATTAGGAGGAAATAAGAAAGTAATAACAAGTCTAGTTGTTTTCTTAATAGAGCAACACCACTGACTTTTGGAGATTTTGCATTTTAAGTGCAAAACCCAGGGCAGAAGAAGAGCTCCCCAGGCTTCTGTGCTCTGCCATGTCCCCCGGGCAGAGAGAGAAAGGGCTGAAAAGAATATTTTATGGCCTCGACTTGCATCAACCCTTCCCTCTGTATGGGGAAAGGTTTTTGTGATATGCATTGTCTGATAATAAACCCTGAGCTTCCAATGACCAAGGCACTGCCGTAGCCAGGTAGTAACACTGTCACCTCAGGAAACTGGGACTTCTCTCCTGCACACACATGCAGTGTGGCCATGTGCAATGCAGCATTTATTGCACATACATGCTGAATTACATTTGGAAAAAAAGTTTCAGGAGGATAAAAACTGACATCAATATACTTTAGATTACCAAGTCAGTAACAGAGGGAAGTGATTTTGAAAGGAGGTATTTTAACCCCAAGTGGCTCATTAAGCTGCTCATATTTTGATTGAAGAAATACAACTCCAGACATACCACAGAGGGATGGAGGTTTTTTTGATTTTGGTTGCCAGTTTGGGTTTATGAAATCTGTTTACAAGACATCCCTTTGGATCCCAGATGGAAGGACAGCTTTGTGTACAACCAGGAGCAGTTACTGGAAAGTGAACCAGCTGTCTTTACTGGTTAATATAGCTAATTCTTCAGGATCTCCAGGAGGGTCTCATTGTGAGTTTAACAAAATTCTCACCCAGGGATGTCTTGGTTTGTTCTCATGGCAACATTACATCCAAATATGCCTTCCAGGAGATCTCTAGTTCTGGATCAGCAATTTGATAAAGAAAAATACCTTCTTTTCCTTATAAGCTTCTTTATGTTCTTGGATGTGAAACAAATTTGAAAATCCAATGTACCACATTTGTCAAGGATTACATGGTGCTGATTTATATAATCCTATTGTGTTACAAAAGTAACATTTTTACTTACAAAAATCATAAATGGCACAGGGTTTATAGATGGACATCTAAGATTAAGGAAATACATGGGGTTTAGGGCTGCAACTTAAGCTTGTAACAGGCAAATAGAAACATTGCTAGTATTTTGTTGCCACTGTGACTGCTCTGCTTGTGTAGATTGGGAAAGTTTAATAAAGGACCTTAACAGGAGAAGGTGTACAGACACTCCTTTCCTCCAGTGGTATGAGCCTTCATGGTATAAATCCAGAAAGTTCTAACTCAGAACCAATTCTACTTTGGTCTGGTGGTGTGCACATTCTTGTGGGGCTTGGTAGGAGAGAAGATAACATTTTACCCTTCCTTGTGGTAAGTCAGTGTATAATTGGTAGGAAGTCCTCCATCAGTCCCAGGACTCCACCAGCAGGTGAACGTTTCCTTCTCAGGAGAACGACATTTAAAGATCGTAGGTTTTCCAGGAGGCGACTCTCCTACAAAAAAGGCACAAACCATTGGAGTTGATATTGAGGTCCATTCAACCATTTTGGCTGTTCTGGCAGCAATAGCAAAGAGAAGGCACCCAGAGCAGTGAGAGGCTTGGGATAAGCAGATCTAGGGATTCAGTGCTGAGAAGAGCCAAAGCACCAGCAACCAGAAACACCCTCTGGGTGCTATCCCAGGGTAGACAGGGTTCTTGCAGAGAGAGCTCGGTGGTAGTCATGGTATGTGTGTATGCGTGTGTTTGCGTTTTGAGATACAGATATTGGCAGTTCACCTGAGGACCAGTGACTAACTGAAACATTTCAATGAAGAGTAAGCCTGGGGAGCAAGAAGGGTGGGTATGGATTGAAGAGTGTGAGGCTGCCTCCCATGGAGTGTGAAGAGCTGATGTGCTTCGACAATATTAGGATGGCCACACAGAGAATTCTCCTCTGGTCCAAACAACCTGCCCACACATTGTTCCCTGGAACATCTCTGCTCCTGGGTTTTCATCTTTCTGCCGTCCCCATACCACTGACTCCAACCCTGTCTCCATCTTCAATTTATCACTGATGCTCCCTTTATCTGGGTGTCCCTTGGCACTTCCTTCCTCTCTCCTCTTATCTTCTCCTTCCTCTCCTTTCCCTTCCCTTTCTTTGGACCTTGGCCTAATGACCCCATCCTACTGTGGATTTCTGCATCCTCCCTGTTACCATCTCTGAGTCTTGGTTTTTAGTCCCTCTTTCTGTTTATGCTCTCTCCCTCTTTGGGTCCTTTTGTGGTGAGATGGCAAAGGGCTTTCCTGAAATTCTATGGACCTTTTTGGGGTGGGGAGTATGGTAAGAGGGGGGATAGTAGGCAGTTCCTCTCTAAGTTGTGAGCTGCCATGATTATCTAAGAGCTGTATCCGGTCTCAGGCTGGAGGCTGGAAGGTCTGCTTAAGGTAATATGGAAAATACAATGTCAAGGGGGAGGGATTTTTTAGTTGCCAAAGCTCTTGGCAAGCTGGTTCCCAGTTCTCTTTCTTGACTGTTAGATCCAAAGAGGACGGAGTTACCCTAGGAGTTTGCCCCAGCTGGGCTGGGGAGGCCAACTGCAACCAGCTATATAATTCCTATTATTCCTCCTTCCTGCCATGCTCAAGGCCCCAGTGTTCAGTTTAAAAAATGAGGAGCAGAGAGAGGAGCTCTGAATTAAGCCTCAGAAGCTCAGAGGGTTCTCTGTTTCCTCCCACACTTCTCTTCATCCCTCAGGCATGATCCTAGGCCAGAACTCCAAGCTGAGCACCATACTAGGAAGAGCAGGTTGCAGGAGACCTTGGAGAGGGGAGCATGTATGAAAGGGGGTTGTCGAGGTAACCTGGCCAGAGAGGAGAATTGAATGGAATGACATGACCTGGTGCACAGGAAGGGCCCAGGACACCAGGCTAGTCATGCCAGTGGGGGCCGACCAACATGCCAGGTCACAAGTCCCACTGAGAGCAGCCCATGTCAGCCTGGAACGCTCTGCCAGTGTATATCACGTTGCGCATCCTCCAGGGAGAGTCTTCAGGATGATGTTATTGGGAATCATGGCAAAATGCAAGGTTCCTTTTTTTTTGGTTTGTTTTTGTTATGAGTGAGGAGGAGTGTGTGACATAGGAAGAAAAGTTTATTTAAAAATCCCGAAGTCTATGGTTTAGTAATGAGTACACTTGAAGCTAGTCAGGGCAACTGTTGAGGATTTGAGCACTTAGAATTTCCCTTAAGAATGATTCTGACCTCTGCTCTCCCTTTTCTCTCTCTTTAAAAGCTTCTCTTTCACATTTTACTGGTTACTAATAGTATTTTTAGGAAACTCAAGAGAGGAAGGTAAAGTTGTGAAATGTGTTACTTTATCCACTTGACAGGCAGTTAAACTTAACAAACTGTCTTAATATACAGATGCACAGGGACAATCACACAGGAATCACATATGCAGGTGTTAGATGTTCATACAGATCCTGTATCCAAGGTATGCACACATATACAACACATACATGCACATACATACAACACACAGAAATACGAGGGCATACTTATGAGAGTACATACAGGTACACATACCTGTACGCACACAGAAATATACACATAGAGACATACTCAGAGGTACACACACAGGTGTAAACCCACACAGATTTATACCGACACAGGTACTCACAGAGGAGCATTTGCAATCAGGCACTATAAAAAGTTAATATACGCATAGGTATACACACAGGCATGCACACTCAGAAATGTACAGGGTTGACACTCAGAAATGTACATAGACACACTTAATTTAGCTGTGGATAATGTACAGGCACACTCCTAATTTACCTGTGGACTTTATTTCCCTGATCAGCACAGATGACAGAGTTGGCTGGATCTGTTTCTCACCATACAGTAGCAATCTTTTATATCCCTTTATGGTTTTTCAAAGATTTTCCACATTTTTTATTTCATCTATGGTGGAGGAAATGTCACTATCCTCACTTTGAGAATTTGGAAAGCCAGAGAGATTAGGCAATTGGCTCAAGGTCACACAGCCAGCAACTGGCAGAATCTGGACTGGAACTCAGATCCTGTCATCCTCAGAGCTGTTTCATTACACACCCAAAATGGGGATAGAAGGCAGAGAGCATAGTGATAAGAGTTTGCATTGATTTTTTTGCATTGATTTTAAAGCAGAAAGTGTTGCAAATAATTTAGTAGCAGCACATGGCATGAACATTTTTACTTCTCACAACTACATTGCAAAAAAATGTGATGCTCTCTCCACCCTCTTGACAAACACCCCAGCATTGAAAGAGAACAGGGCAGTCTCTTACTCACCATTCAGGAGTCTGATGTTGAGAAAAAGCAGCAGCATGAAAACAACTGTGGATGCCACATTATCCTTCATGTTGGCTCCCTTTTCTTGTTACAGGGAATGTATCAAAGATTGCCTGAAAGAGAAGGCAACAGGCAACTTTTTTGAAATGACAGCCTAGTCAGGCACATGCACCACTTTATTCTGGGTGTTTGCAACTGTTTCTTGCTCCTTGCTTAATGTGAGTGACAAAACAAGAGGAAGGGAATGTAGGAAAATGTAACACGGGATGACTTGGCTCAGAAGCATCGATTCACACTTGCTGGGAAAAATTCCACCACCAGAGGTCATCAGATGATAATATAGAGAGTTTGAGGGGAGTCACGGTAGTCCACTCCTTTGTACACATCCCAAAGGAAAAAAATTGTTCTCTCTTCCATCCCATAGTCATCTGACAATACATTACGCATTGTATGTGACATAGATTGTATGCCCTACAAGAGAACCCTTCTAGGAGGGCTCGGGCTCTAATTCCCCAGTCCCAAATAATACCTGCTGAAAAGTCAGTTTCTCAGTTTCTGACTTCATCTAGCCCCATGGATGCTGCCAAGTTAGTGGGGGCTTCCTTTGAAGGTTCAGATTGGGGGGTTCTGGAAGCCTGGGCTATGAGCATGGCTGCAAAGCAAATCCACAATGAACTCTAGTGAACCTCCACGTGATTTCTTTCTCCCTTTTGTAAAGTTCCATTATAAAATACAATAAACTCCAGTAATAATTCAAATCCCTTGGGCTCAGAGTATTAAGTAAATTTTGAACCTGCAGGGGTTGAGAGTTTTGAGCAATTTATTATTAATATTATTATTTTTACCCTTGGAACAACTTTCAAAGCCTCTCAATGTCCTTCTAAGAAAAAGGGATTTTAAAAAACATTAAAAAAAGACTCATTAGTCTTATTAGACTTCAAACAACGCTCAGAAAACAATAGATTTGATGAACTAAGTGTAAATTCTCAGAAACACATGGTTTTAATTTCCCTTTAAATTTTATTTATTTTTTATTTTTAAGTGAAGGGAAAGCATCCAGGGGCAAAGCTGTCCATCTTGGGCCATTTGAAATGCCTGTGTTGTCTGATGAGCCCCTAAAAGACCATTGCCCATTCTTCCCGAGCAGAGTGTGACTCACCCCCTGCCAGCTGCAAACCACTTAATGGGCGGGTTTTTGAAGCCTTTCTCCACATGACACCTGCAAGACATACTCAGATATAAAAAGCTCAGTGACAGCAGAGGTTTGGAGCACAAGGACACACTATCAGGTGGCTCCCTTAGATTGAGACTCCTATTTTAATCATGGATCCTTGTCCACTAATGGGTCCTGTGAGGTACCCAGCATGTTGCTCTCTGGAGGTCCAGGGTTCCTTCCAAATGCCCTCTTGAGTGGTACATTCTCAACTACCTGCCCCATCTAATCCCTCAGGGTCATCTAACTTAGATCAAGAGGGCAAAGCCCCTGAATGGGTTTTAAGTAGTGCCTCCCTCTTCTGGAGCATCTGCTATAGGACAGGCCCTGGGCAAAGTACCTTAATCATCTGAACTCCGTTTTGATCTCACAATGGCACCATGAGTAGGTACAGGTTATTACCATCCCCTTTTAACAGGCGAGAAAGTGAAGTATGGAGAGGTTTAGAAAGCTGTCACACATCTGCCCGTGGGACAGTGAAATCAGGCAAATCTGAGAAAATCTGATAAATTATCCTGATTTGCAGAAAGTCTATGATAGATGGAACAATTTTTCCTCTTTCTGCTGGAAAGACAGTGGAGATTAAAACAACAGACCAAACATGAGCAACACGCCAAGCCTTCAGTGGGCGTGCAGTCCTGAGCAGAGCAGGAGAGCCAGGGCTGAGAGAGGTCATGTCCACTGCTGCCCTATTTACCTGCTGTTCTCAGATTCTGTTGCTCTCTCTAATCCAGCTTAACCAGGTACAGTTAGCCCAGAAAGAGCCCTTTGTCCTGGCGGTCTGCTTATCTCAGCTTAGCTTGGAAATAGGACTCTGCCCACTGGAGGAAGACATTTTTATTTTTTATAAGCTCCCTTTATTGAAGATTCTCTGCTCTTTTGGGAATTGCATTAAAATGCTTGGAATCAATATGCTACTAATCACCTTTTGGGTGAGGTCAGAGGCTATCCAGGCAACTTTTCCAAAGTGGGGCTCCAAGTGTTTTGCTAAAGAAATGCTGGGGTGAGGTAACAGGGGGAGCTCAGCAGATTTCGTCATCTGCTCACACTTACTTCATCATACACTGATGCAAGATCACAGAAATTCTCCTAATTAAATTTTTTTCCTATAAACTTTCAGGAAGTAACTTATGGACTAAAAGGAAACAACTTTTCTCTGGGATTTCCTGAGACATATCTTGGGCTCTGGTCACTACTGTGTACTTTCTAATGTCTGAAATTCCTGTGCCAGGGAATTAGACAAACTCATAATAGTATCACTATAGTGTTTCAATAATTATTACTCAACTCATTCTGCATCTTACTCCCCAGCAGGAGAAATATATAGGCTAAGTAAGCCTTTAGAGTGAAAGATATGGCAGCTGTTACTCCTATGGGAACTATGCTAAATGTTAACTCCTATCACAGACTGGGTGAGTCTCAGCATTAAGCATACCTCTACTGGCCCACTGACCACTTTTATGACTGGCAGAGACTAGGCTAGGGATAGATTTGTGTGTGTGTGTGTGTCTGTACTAGGGATTGAACTCAGGGGCATTCAACCAATGAGCAACACCCCAAGCCCTATTTTATGTTTTATTTAGAGACAGGGTCTCACTGAGTTGCTTAGTGTCTCATTTTTGCTGAGGCTGGCTTTGAACTCGCCATCCTCCTACCTTGGCCTCCCAAGTCACTGGGATTACAGGTGTGCACCACTGCGCCTGACTATAGATTTGGTTTCTCTCTGAGTCAACTCTCCATTGCAAACAGGATCTTGATCAAGTGTAAGCATAGCCCTCCTTATTTACTACTTCAACTGGGACTTGAACATCCAATGAGGGTCCACGGCCTGCTTCTCACGATGTTATAGCAACAAAAGTCTTGTAATATTTGGAGTCCAGTTAGCAAAAAGTCAATCTGGCATATTGGATCTGAGGTCAATCATCTCAGGCTTCTTTCCTCACCAGTTCTGTGAGCGTGATTGTGGCTTAAACATACGCAAATGTTGGCTCTGAAGAGCAGACTTGTAGCAAATCTGTGACCCTGACACCTTGCCTGTGACGACCTGACTGGCTTTCCCCCTTCTGAGTTCTCAGGTTTTCCCATCACATGTTTCTTCCTATCACATTATCCAATGTCCCTTCCCACTGTGCTGCCTCCTGCTGTGGTATGGACTCCAAGAAAACCCCTTTCTCTCTTGGGCTGCTCTGCTTAGCACCGATCCTGTTTGGACCTGTTTAGATTCTGTTTAGGCTTTTTCCAAAAGCCTCCCTTCATTACCTTCTTCATTAAGCCAAATCGCTTCCACGGAGGCCAACAGTTGAGAAAGAGGTCCAGCAATCTATGGCCTGGCAGCTTTCCCTTTTGAGTAACTAGAGCCACTCTCTCTAGTCTGAAAATCAGGGCCATGGTACCACAGCCTGGGCTGATTGTGCTATCCCCATGATGGAGGACATGAACTACTAGAGGAGGCAGAGTGGCTCCTGAGAGATAAAAATGACGAATCCAAGATCCAACACACTCCCCCAATCAACCCTTAATCCTTTTTAGTTAGACTTCATCTACATGTTCTGGCTCACCCAGCTCTTGAGCAAATCAGTCCTGGATGCCAGCAATCTTGGTTCTCCCATTTTGTGGGACTCATTTCCAAGATCTGGCATTAGGTGAGTCCATACTGAGTGTGATCACTAGCCTGGCTGCCTTATCTGCCTTTGTGGCCCCATTGTTCCAGTTAGTTTCCCTGATTGTAGAAATGGACCTAACATGCTAGGCAGGGGATCTCGGATCTGAGGATCTTTTCAGCTTTTTCAAGCCCAATTCTCTGATGATCAAGCAAGGCCTTATCTAAGTCTTTCTTTAAATGCTGTTATATATGTGGCTTACATGCACAAATTGTTAAGTATTCTGCAATAATTTACCTCCAAGAGAATATGTCCAATGTATCACCCAGGTAGAAACAGAACACTAATAGCACCCCAGAAATCCAATTTGTGCCTCCTCCTAGTCTCTACCCACACTACCCCCAGGAGGAGCCACTCTCCTGACTTCTAACACAACAGATGAAATTTGCCTACTTCTGAATTTTATATAAATAGAATCTTACGCATGCCTTTTAAGAGAGTGTTTGTATGTGCGTCTGGCTTCTTTCATCCCACATTACTGTATGATTCATTCCTGTCATTACATGTACTTTTACATAATTTATTTTTATTTCATCTCATTCATCTTCATTCATATTTCACTGAATGAAATATCATTACTTATTTATTCGTTCCAGTGTTGGTGGATGTTTGTGTTATTTCCAACTTTTGGCACATTGGGTTTTGCTAAGACTGAGCCAGCTTGGAATGGTGGGCACGTGCTGTGTGCCCCATAACCCTCACCCGCAGCTCTGTGCTATACAATGTGAGTGTGCTGCCTGTCACACCTTCTGATAATTAGCCTCAGTTAAATTTCTACTTCATTTCTTGTCCTAAAAACCCAAACAGTCTCACTTGCTGAGAACGTATTTTGAATACATCCATCCACTGATTGAAGTGTTAGGAACCGTGTTCAATGCTTCCTATGGGCTCCTCTGCCCACTGGGTCTCCTTCTCTGCCCTTCTCCACCCAGGTATGAGATAATCTGAGTTTGAAACACAGTGTGAGAACCCCACAAGTTCTCTTTGATTTCCAGGAATCTGACTTTTCTTTCCAATACAGAAGGCCAAAATTTAATTTGGAAAACAAAGGACATAATCTGCTCAGGGTAGGGAGAGGAACAGGAGGGATTTAGCCATTTCATACCGGTCTAAAAATTAAGACTGTTACACAAGTTCTGCACAAAGTCAGAATGAACAAGAGAATCAATGAAGCCCCAAAGGTAAACAAGACTCTGAGATTTGGAACAGGACACCTCCTGCATGGGGGAACGCTGGTCCTACCTAAGTAGGAGTACGATAAACGCTAGACTTAGAGTCAGTGCGATCTGTCGTTGTTGACAAGAGAATCTATAGAGGTTTTAGAATATGGTTGCTGATCTTTCATGGAGATACTGAAAACTGGGGATATGGTGCCAAGAGAATGTTGGCCTGAAGGGGACAGATGAAAGTTGTAGCTCTTTCCGCTCCACCAATAATTAGCTTTCTGCAAATATGTGGCCATAGCAATGAATGGTCATCTGCCTGTGGCCCAGGTGGCATGCTCACACATTAGTGAATGTTCACAGAAGACCCTTGTTCAGGAGGGCATCCAGGACTATTATTTTTTAATGGCGGTGACTATGGAGTTTACATTTTATTGTTACTTGAATAAGTTTCTAACCTATTCCCTGTTTTGAGCTATCCATTAGTGGGAAACATCTGGAACTTTCCACAAGGGAATTATTTCTGTGTAAAATGTTTATCACTTTAGAATCTGGCAGTTTAGTAAGAGAATCATGACTGCGTGGAAGTTATTAGAAATAGTGTAGAGACTGCTTTAAAATATCCATCTCTGATTTCAAACACATCCCTCCTTTCTCTCCCATAAGCCTCAGCAGTTCCTGAAAGGGAACTCTGTCCTCTATGAAGACGCACCAAAGAGGAGGCGGGTGCCATGCATGATGATAGCTGTCGTTAAGAAGCAGATGATTAGCAGAGGGAGCAATGACCAAATGGGACCTGCCTGAGGGTTGGTGCTGTGGGGAGACTTCCACAGAAAGATCTCCTGGCTTCTAACCTAATTGGATAAATCAACACACTGCAATGTATGCTCCTTTGTACTGGAGTCACTTTAGTAAAACAAATGCTGCATGCTTACCCATGGCTGGAGGCATCGCTTCCAATTACACCAACTCCACTCCCTCACCACAGCATCCCAGCAATATTTTTTTTAATCCGAGGGAGGTTCGTTTTTGCTCAGCCTTTTTGGCTCAAAGGCAAGCACAAGAACTGGGTGAGTTTCAATGCTTTCTGGCCAGTACACACTCTGGACAGATGGTGGAAAATCCACCTTGGCCTGATTTCCGGAGGAACTAGTCTCTCAAGAGATCACCAGTCAATTAGTTACAATTAAAAATCACCCAGAAATTTTGCATTATGTTTTGCAGTTTACAAAGCTGTTCCAGGGACATCAGTGATTTTCAATCCAGGATTCACATTATGAGCAGGGGGAATTCTTTAAAGTCCCCATTTCTCTGCCTTGTCCCTGGGGATTCTGATGACAGTTGGCCCTCTGTATCCAGTTTTTACATCTGTGTGCTGAGAACACATTTTGAATACATCCATCCACTGATTGAAGTGTTAGGCACTGTTAGATGCTTCCTGTGGGCTTCTCTGCCCACTGGGTCTCCTTCTCTGCCCTTCTCCACCCAGGTATGAGATAATTGAAATGTTTGGGAAAAACATTTTCCCAAAAGTTGAAATGTTTGGGAAAAAAATTGCATCTGTACTGAACATATAAAGACTTGTTACTCTACTGTGACAATTTTGGGGAATATTTATTATTGACCTACATTTATATAGTATTAAGTATTATAAATAAGATAGAGATGACTTAAAGTATATAGAAGTATGTACATGGGTCATATGTAAATGCTGCACCATTTTCCTTATGGGACTTGAGCATCCACAGACTTTGTTATCCACAGAGTTTATGAACCCTTTCTTCTATGGATACTGATGGATGTCTGCAGAGTTGGCCCAGTGGGACACGGGGATTTAAAAAAGGTGTAGATGATTCTAATGTGTCACCAGGGCTGAGAACCACTGACTGACATGATGTCACCTAGTATTTGTAATGCCTGCTCTAGGAGATCCACTGACAGGATGGGAAACTGAGGCTCAGAGAAGTGACCAGCTCTGACCACCATTGTACAGAGCAGGCCACTCAACTGAAATGGGAATCTAGTCTTTGGCTCTGAGTCCTGCCTTAAATTAGCAACATCAAAGATAAAATGACAAAAGTTTTATCTATGTGATAATTTACAATTTATAAAGCCCTTTCACATCATTGTCACCTTCTGTTCTTACAATCATTCTGTACAGAGGTCAGAGTGGCAGTTACTATCATTGTCATTATGAATACATCATTGCTCCCATTTCAAAGACGAGGAAACTGAAGCTCGAAGGAGTAAGTGGTTTAAGTCAATAACCTCATCTTAACCAACAAACTTATCTAAAAAGCCCCCAGTGTCCTCAGAATCACGGTGTTAAAATCAGCAAATCCTCATATAGGACACACTGTATGCCAGTTGGCAATGCCTTGCTCGCTTGCTTACTCATGACAATCCTGAAGTGCAGTTACTATCATTATTTTCATCTCATGGAATTTTGAGGCCAGAGAGGCTCCATGAGTTGCCCAAGGTCATACAGCTAGTGAGTTGTACATTGAAAGAGAGGAATTCAGTAGATTAGCTCTGTGCTCTCTGTTAACCACACACTTTCCACTTCAGGTGGCTACAAAGGACAGATGGCCCTCACCTTCAAGGAGCTCCAGCTATATACAATTCTAATTGGCCATGGAGCAGGGTCAGGTGAGCAGGCTTTGGGGCTACAAGGCACCCCTTTCTTCCTGTGACAGGCTAGCTTGGCGCACTCCACTGTCCAAAAGGGCTCTAATGCCAGGTGTTATGGGAATCTATGGGTGGCCCTTCAACAGCAGTGAGTGTTCCTGAGACACTGTCCCTAGACACTGTTCTGGGCACCACTGCCACTTTAGGTTTAATGGGTCAAACTATTTGGAGGGTGGGGTCTAGCAAGGGCATTTTCAATGATCACTTGGGTGATTTCATTCAAGCTGAAGTTTGAGAACCCCAGCTAGAGCTGAAAGGAGATGGGAAGGCAGGAGCTGAGATGGGAAGGCAGGGGCTGAGATGGGAAGGCAGGAGGGAGTGGCGACCTCTCCACAGGAAAAGTTGTGTTTAGACCGCCTTCTTCCCAGTCATAGGGTTACACATTCCAATCTGTTGTCATAGGACAAACTTATATGCATCCTGTGGGAAGGGTACACATCCCAACTCAATACCTTTGAACTTGGCCATGGGCAAAGCTTTGGACAATGGGATGTGAATGGTTATGAGTGTTTTTGCTGCATCCAAACAGAAGCCTTAAATATAATTGCATAGTTTGGCTCAGGTCTTCTTGTTTTCAGTCTCCAGATGCCCTTGGGATGTTGCAGATAGTGGTTATACTTGAAGTCAGGTTTCCTTAATGAGAATACAGGGAAAGCCGGATGAGCACAGCAGAATTCAGCCAGTCCAAGTTATGCCAATAGCCAACCTGCTGCTGAACCAATGTCCTTATGTAAAGTGAATGAACAGTGAATGTTGTTGCAAGTTCCTGAGACCTCGCTGTTTGTTACTATGGCAAAGCTGACTACTACGGCAAGAGTGGTAGGAGGGGGACATATGCTTTGCAAGACTGTTCAAACAAGATTGTGTGTGTGTGTGTGTTTGTTTGTGTGTGTGTGTGTGTGTGTGTGTTATGTGCTCTTCAGTTAAACACAAACCTACTTTGCTCTGAGAATGAATCTCTGTTGTAGTAATAACCTCTACTGAGCATATTTTAATTTCTGGAAACTTGGGCTTGGGATGTGAGGAGGAATTTAAAATTAACATGAAAAGATAAATTTCTGGTTACTGACTCTGCCTCTCTGCCTGCCTGCTTAACTGTCTTAGGAGGAAATGAATGTCAGGAGTTACAGAATCCTGAAATTTTGGATCTGGAAGGAACCAAAAGGCTTGAAAGATATTTGAATCTGACCTCTCACTTTTATATATGAGGAAACTGAGGCCAAATGCCTCTCACTCCATATACCATTCACTAGCTGGGTGACCTTGGACAACTCAGGCAACCTTCCTGGGCCCTGTGTCCTCATCTGTAATGTTGGAATGGTGGTAGTACCTCTGCCTCAGCCTCGCTGTGAGGGTGAAATGAGTTGGCAAAGCCACGTCTAGCATGATGGGTGTCTGGATTCTCCCTAAAGGAGAAATGAGAAAGCTGACCAGTTCCACAATTTAGAAAGCCGACCAGTTCCTTGATGAAGTCTCTCGAATGTGTCAAAAGCCTTTGTTCCCCTCCAATTCCTGCTTTCCCCACCACGTCCCTTAGAATCCTGGGAGTCCATTCACCGGAGTAGCAAAGATGTCTAGTGTCCATCAAAATTTGGTTCTCCTTTCCTTTCTGTCCACACAGTTCAAGTCCACTCCCTTGCCACTCCTATAGTCAGATGGAATCAGGTGATTGAGCTGTGGCCTCTGAAAGAAGGCAGGAGTGAAATCTATCTAGTCTAGTCCCAATCTTAAACTTTTCACATATTCATTCTGTCTCTTTCTCACCACTGGTCTGAGGGAGAAATAATTGAGGACTTTAAGGTCTTAAAAGTTCAGTATAGTCAAGAGATGGGAGGCCCTTGAGTTCCACCCTGACCTGTGGGGAGCCATCCACGCCTATCAGAATCAGACTTGGCTGAGCCGTGGGATACAAAGGTCTGACTCCCAGGAACTGGTGGTCATGGGAGACTCTTTCAGATAGCCTACGAGTAAGTGGCCCCGTATGGAGTGTCTTACCATATTATGGGGATATGTTAGTTCCCTAAACAAATGGCTTCCCTAGCTCCACTCCATCCTGTTCCTCACAGAAGAAGCCCCTCCTGGAATGGGTCCCTTAACATGTGTGACAATAAACAAAGGTGAAGGTGGGGGTCCTCTATCTTGTTGGAGGCCAGATCTGGTATGGCCCGATCCATTGCATTCCTTTCCTTTTGAAAAGAGTATTGGCTTTTGTATGCTTATTGATTAGATAAGTTTATTGGTAATTGATTTATCACCTGCACCGCTCTCGGACAGTTAATCCTTTCCTCATTCACGCTTGATGTGGCCGAAATCCCCGAACTGACCCTCACTCGATCTTGCAATGGGTGAGAAAGAAATCTTTGGCTGTTAAGCTCTGAAATTAGAGGGTGGGTATTATAAGTGGCTAGTCCCGTTGGGTGCAGTGGTGCACGCCTGTAATCCCCATGGCTTGGGAGGCTGAGGCAGGAGGATCCTGAGTTCAAAGCCAGCCTCAGCAAAAGTGAGGCGCTAAGCTACTCCGTGACACCCTGTCTCTAAATAAAATACAAAATAGGGCTGGGGATGTGGCTCAGTGGTTGAGCATCCCTGAGTTCAATCTCCAGTATTGAAAAAAAAATGGCTAGTCCCTTTTAGCCTGGTGGCCAATTCACAGACAATCCAGAGACAATGTGAACAGCCTAGTTTAGATGGTAACTACTGTATTTAACTAAATATAAGAGCTGCAGGTAAATGAAAACCCTTGGTTTCATCTGATAAATCATACATAAATGATCCACTGTCCTGTCTTGAACATATCATCAAAGTCCCAGAGTAATGTCAAACTCACCATGTACACATTCAGCAGCCTACCACTGTCACCTTTATCCTTTCACAGGAGTTCAGCAACACTTGCTGAGTGAGTGAGTCAGTGTTTTCACGAGGCCATATAGAATACACTATTTCTCATTGACAGATCCACTGAAAGAGCTTTCATTCCTGATGTCTGCTTTTCTCCATCACTTCAATTAGAACCCTTGAGCTATGAAAGTCTTTCTTCTCATTAATCTCTATGCTCTCTAAATTACTGATGGATGTGTTCTGAGACTTTTTGGATTCCTTTGATAACCTTTTCAAGCACATTAATTTGAACTTAAGGACAGGTGGAAGACAAAGCCCACTGAGATGTGGTTATAAGACAGGTAGCTGTAGCTGAAGTTAATTCAAATCTCAGCACAAGAAATCAAGGAAATGAGAGGGTTCTTAAGAACAGGCAAAACCTCAATTGTACAACCTCCAAATGGCAAGGAAATAACCATCTTTAGTTCATTCTTTCTTTTAATTTTGTGCATTTTTCAACAAAAACACATTTTGGGGGCATATTGTGTTTAAATACCAAAAATATACCGTTTTGGAAATGAAAATTTTATTTTAATTAATTGAATCCACATTTCTAAAATTATCGCTTCCCTGTCTTTTTCAAAAAATTTATTTGTTTTAATTAGTTATACATGACAGTAGAATGCACTTGGATACATCATATATAATGGAGTATCATTTCTAATTTTTCTTGCTATACATGATGTAGAATCCCACCAGTTCTATAGTTACATATGTACATAGCATAATAATGTCTGATTCATTCTATTGTTCATCCCATCTCTGTACCATCTCCCCTCCCTTCACTCACCTCTACCTAATCTAAAGTACTTTATTCTTCCCTAGCCCCCTCCCCCCACATTATGAATTAGCATCCCCATATCAGAGAAAACATTTGGCTTTTGTTTTCTGGGGATTGGCTTATTTCTCTTAGCATGATATTCTCCAGCTCCATCCATTTACTGGGAAATACCATCATTTCATTCTTCTTTAAGGCTAATATTCCACTGTGTGTGTGTGTATATATATACATATATATACAGTGAGATATATATATACATATATATATATATGTATATATATATATATATATATATATCACTGTTTTTTTATCCATTCATCTGTTGAAGGACATCTAGGTTGGTTCCACAGTTTAGCTATTTCCCTGTCTTCTTAGTTGAAACTTTCCATGGAGTATTGATTATGGTGTGAGGTGATGGATATAGGATACCTTACAGAGAATGAATACAGACCAAGGTCCTACAGACCAGGGACTCTGATAAATCAAGGGTCTACGACCTGAGTTTCAGTCCATGAATCTTCTTTTGCTAGCCTTCTCCCTTTTTTTTCCTTACATTCAATTTGTCAGCTAATAATTCTAATTTTTGTCAGTCAACTCTTTGCAGGAGACTCAAATACCCCCTTACATTCTACTGCTTATGGTCAATGAATTCAGAAAGCTGATAAACAAATTTTAGAAAATGTAAGCAATTTAAAATGAGAATAATGAAGCTTTTAGTAAAGGCTAAAGGCGTTTCCAATTAGTCCTGTGGGGAAATGGATATTGTTCCATCTATTTTGCCCAGAATCCTATTTGGCTTGCTTCCTGGATCTTATATATGTTCCAGAATTAAGGTTGCTGATAAGTGAGCTTTAAATAGTAGCACATTTCTGTATCACAAAGTTACACAACTGCACTTAAAAATGTGACATTGCTGCCTCAAACATTATGTGTCGCGTCACTGTAGTATGCTGATTTTAAGTCCTTTGAGTATAAACCTAGGAATGGTATAGCTGGTTCCATTCCAAGTTTTCTGAGGAATCTCAATACTGCTTTCCATAATGGTTGCACCACTTTGCATTTCCATAAGCAATCTGAGTGTACCTTTTTCCCCCACATCCTACAATATGTACGATCAGAAAAAAGAGAAATTATACAGCATTTATGCATGATTTATCAAAATGCATAAATGCATTCTACTATCATGTATAACTAGTTAGAACAAATAATTTTTTTAAATGTGACATAGTATGCTCAATATCTTAAAAGGCAAGTGCTATTGTTAATTATGAAAGGATCTCTCAGTGTATTTCTTAAAAAGTCCACCATGACACTAGTGCATAACAATAAAGGGTGGGCCTACTCTCAACTCTTTGCTAGGCTTCCTGGGCCAAGAAAGCAGAGTGGGCCAATTCAGATGTCTGCACATGTGGCCACAATGACATTGGCTAGGTCATCCCATTAAATCATTGTTGACTCACTGCTTTATAATTATACCACCTTTTCTTCAGATAGCATATAATTGATGGTGTGTCTTTCAAACACCCCTCTAAGAAAAAAAGAAAAGGGGGGGGGGATTGGGAAATCACAACTCAAAAGATTAGTCAATTTTTCCTTATCTGGGTAAACACTTTCTTGGTAGCTTATCCATAATAATTTTTCATCCTTGGCCTGGCAGACATCCTATTATTGCATTTTCGTGTTTCTCAACTCAGCTTTAGAAACAGAAATTAATTTTAATATTATGAGAGCAATATGATCCAGGCAGAAAGTTTGCTGCTTGGCTGAGACTCGTGGTTCTGTCAATTGTCAATTTATTTGCAAGTCAAAATTTAGTGACTTGGGATGCTTTTCATAGGTGTGCCTGAGCAGAGAGGTTGACCCACACCTGGGTTTCTGGAATGCACTTGGGAATATATAATCCCCACCTTTTCTTTAAACCTCTGTAGGTGCATGCAAACAAGCACTTGGAATCGCAGTGGGCCCTGTGGTTCAGTTTGGACAGAGCAGCAGGGCATGTTTGCTTTCTTAGCCCACGTGGTTTAGATGGAGGACTTCTGGCTTGGCTCAAGTGTTCTGAGCACACAGAAGCACTGAGATGTCTGCAGAATGCAGGATGAGTAACCAGGCATGACAGCCTCCAACAGGCAGGCTTTGTTCTCACTCTCCACCCAGCTGGAGGCTACTCTCAGCCCTTTGTCACTTCATGAATTTTCAAGAGCAAGGGATTTTTGGTGCTATAGGATGTTACATGACAGACACTTGATAAAATTCCTTTTTAGGCACCTCTGTATTCCCCTTTAAGTTTCCTCCCCTGACAGTTGTTGTATCTTGCCTCTGTCTTCCCTCACACTTCTCTAAAATCCCTTCTGTAGTTCCAAGCAATTCTGCAATCAGCCTCAGCTTGTGTAGCTCATTCACTACAATGCCAGGCTGAATGCTAGAAGAATGGCAACCAGTGCACCCCTTGGGAATCCGAGCATTTCTATCGAGTGGCTGGTTAAAGGCTTTACTCCACAAAAACGACTCTCTTTCCATGCAGGAATATAGCTGCTAGAAAACTGATTTCTCCATATTGTTTCAGAAACAATAAAGATTGGCACATGGTCAGGCAGGAACTTCTATGGGTTCCTGAGGCTGGAGGGTTCCCAGCCCATAGAACACCCTGAACCTGTTCTTATCATAGTATCATTGCTAATGAATCTGACTTATCTTTCTCTACTGCAACCCCTGAGTACCCTGACTCCCAGGTTAGAAGCTCATTAATACTGTGTATGTGTGTGCATTTCATATTCCTCATACTAAATACAAAGCTCCACATAGAGTAGGTGCTCAATAAATGGTTCTGAATAAATAAAATGTATTGATGTCAGCTACATTTAGAGGGGGAAGTTGGAAAAGATTTTGTATTCTTGAAGGTCTATAATCATTGGAATATTTCGTGGAGGGAGGTAATGTTTTCTTCATCTTGGGTAGTTTGAAAATTGATCATAATGGAGAAGTGTGTTTTAACAAAATTTTTAGTTTTCAAAGTACTTTCATAAAAGATATTGTATTTCATTCTTTTCCTGACCCTGGACAATTTCAGAATAGTATTGAGTTTGTAGACAAACAATGCCTGCTAGATGGTAAGGTGGGCCCAGCATCTTGTTCTTTTGAATGTAGATTGATGTGACCTTTTTCATAATATATATTAAGAATTTAAGAATGTCAGGTATACTTTGAAGTAGAAAATACACTTCCAGAAATTTATCCAAGTGAACAGAGATGTAAAAAAACAATTCAGAATGAAGAGAGTCCCTTCAGTACAGTTTATAAATATATAATATTGAGAAAAAAATCTAAAGCATATAGGATTGTTTGCTATGCCTTATCAGGGCATAGGCATATGATGATATAGTCCTTTACCCTTAAATGAATGTAATAAAGTTTTCAATAATAGAAACATGTAAAAACCAAAAAGACCTGGGTGCAGGGAGTAGATGTGTTCCATTGAAATTCTAACATAGGCCATTGCACATGTGCAAAGGAGAGAGGCCGGAAACACACACACGCCAATATATTGGCAGTGGGAATCTCTGGGAGGATGATTCTAAAATAAAATTGATGACTTGTATAATAAAATCAAATAAACCATTACTAAAATACTTAAATAAAATTAAGTTATTATTTTTTTAATTGAGGAGAAAAATCCCAATAAAAAATGTTAATGCTACAAAAATAATTCCTGCATGAAAAGCTGGCATTTAGTGGTAGAAATACATGGAAATGGTCCCCACTGGGTAGAAAATAGAAATTACTACGATGTTTGTGGTAAAATGTGTAATAGTGGGTGACAGCTGACCTCCCGTGCTTACCCTGTGCTGTTGCGCATGTAGGGTCTCCCGGGCGACAGTGAACATTTCAACAGTTCCTGACATCCCACAGTCTGCTCACTTACTTTTAAGAATTGCTCCCACTTCTCTGAATTCCCTCACTAAATCTGTCGGAGGGTTATAAAAATGCCCCAGGGTGACCAGCCTTTATTCACCATTCAGTTTTTTGACAAATGGGTGAAAGGCAATTTCACAGGGAAATCTCTTTTTTTCAGAGAAGGAAGGGTTGGGGCATCTTATGAAAGGAGTTTAGTAAGTTCGATAGTGTTACTCTGGCCTCTCAGCTTCTGTTGGGTCTTGTTTCTCAAAAAAAGGAAAAAAAAAACCCAAAAAACAAAAAAACATATGTTGGTAGAAAGGGGCAGGGTGTACTAAAAGCCAAGGATGTGGAAGTCTGAGTACCTCTTCCACCACCAGTTCCACGGTCCCTCTCCTCTCACTTTGCTTCATCTTGTAAAAGAACATTCTGTCCCTACCTGATTGAGTCACCCTTTACTACTCACAAACAAGATGTTCTTTTAAACTGGTTTCTTCATTTAAAACATCTGGGCCACTTATCTAGCAGGATAATTGCTTATCTTTCTTACTGGCTTATACTCACTTTCTTCTTCTTTTCTTTTTTTTTTTCCATTTTACTCAGTCATCAGAAGTCCTCTCTTAAAAGAAAAGAAAAGCACACCTTCCAAAGAGAAGTAATGGTCAGGGACCCTAGTTAGGCTAGGTCTGGGAGTGAGTCAGGAGATTCTCCCAGTGCAGTCTCACTGAGTGGGAATGGTGGGGAGGGGAGAGGACCAAAATTCAGGCATGTTTAGTGCATTTTCAGTGCACTTTCAGAAAGTCGTAGGGTTGACCTATTTAGTTGCTAGAATTTCCATCCACCCATCCATCCATCTTCCATCCATCCATCCATCCATCCATCCATCCATCTTCCTTCCATCCATCCATCCATCCATCCATCCATCCATCCATCCATTCTTTGATGCAATAGGCAGGTAGGCCCTGAGAATACAACATTGTGCTAAATAACCCTCCTTGTGCTTTCAGTCTGGGGGAAGAGAGAACCTAGTAAAAACACTTAAATATACATGAAATCAAGTGCTATGAACAAACTCTTCAGGTTCCATGACAGCTAATAGTGGGCAGATTTGAACTGGTCAAAGAGGCGAAGGGGCCTTCCCTGGGGAAGCTGCTTAGGAGACAGGGAGTAGAGGGCCCCTCCTCCTTCTCTACCACAACCCTGTGTGTATAACTGAGTCTGGTCAACACCTCTGGTTGCTTCTCCAGCAACCACTTCTGTTGCTTTTGCACAGAGTGGTTTTGTCAGGCATCAGGTATCTAGCCCCAGGGGACAAACAAGTATCAATCTAAGCTAATCATGTCATCTCATTTGCCTTAAGTCTATGATTGGTTTAAGAGTAGTCATCCTATCTAGGTCTAGTCACTGAGACATAGCAGAAGCTTTCTGGAGGCTGCTGTGGACACTTTCCTCCCTGGAAAAAAGAGGGGTGGGGAGGGAAGAAGCCTCCCCAAGTGGAAAGAGTGGCTCCTTGTAAATTTCATGAGCTGCTAAGTCCAACCTGCAGATGGTTTCCTCAGGACTTGGTGAGTGTTACACACCCAGTGTTTAATCCACTTTTAGCCAGGCGTGCTATTGCTTGTAGCTCAAAGCATCTTAACTGGGCCCTGGGCCACAGGAGGATGCAGGAGGGAGGCTTGGAATCTCTGCTTATTTAGCCTTGGGAGGAAGTAGAGGTCCCACAGCAAAGTAGCCCAGCATGGCCCATTTTCCTTGGGGAGATTTCATCAATTTGGCATGGACAGCTCAGTGGTCTAATTTTCAAATCTAGTGGCTTAGAGGTAGAGAAAGTTTTGATGTTGATAGAGAAGTATTGGAATGTTACTATAAAGGAAAGGAGTATGTTGCTAGGGTTATTATTTTATTGGGCACATTAAAAGCAATCATTTGATTTTTGTCAACTGTCCTCAATATTGCTTTGTCTATTTATTATCCTTTTATTTTTTTCTTTCAATTTTTCTTTTTCTTTTTCTTCTTTTTACTTAGTATTCTTTTTTTTTACTTGCTTATTGATTCATTGAACACAAATGGAGTTCAATTTTTCTTGACAGTGACTGATTTAGTGTTAGAGCTCCTTAGAATTAAATAATTAATTTAATTCAATAATTGCACTGCATAGCTATTTATTTATATGCATGCTGTCAAAGGAAAATATAGAATGTGATCTGTTATATAGCCAAATATTTAAATGGGCCCTGTCCATTATGAGTAAGAAGTTCTTTCAAATTTGAGAATAAGTCATATATCTTTAGCCACAGACACTGAAAGTCTTATAAATGGCAGGCATGCACTGATGTTCTGGAAAACAAAATCTACTGACCTGTTTAAGGATCTCCCACTACAGACTATTTTGGAGTGAGGGAAGAATCACCCTATGCTTGCCTTACATGGGAAAACAGATTGGGTAGACCTGGTCCTCAAAGATCCATAAGCACTGTTGTCCCCTTGCATGATCAGAACATCAGCATTTGCTGAGGAGGGTTTCTGCTGGGAAAAGTCACAGCAGCTTTGTAGCTGGTAGGCCCTCTGCCCTCTGCCCTCTGGATCAGCTCACAAGTCATTTTGTAAGGAAGAGTTCATTGGCCGTTGACTTGGGGATGGGCATAAACTGAGGTTGCAGCATAATTCATGGTCACACACCCTAGGTTGACATCCTTAGGGACTTGAAGAGGTACTAAGTAACCCTGTATCACTTGAGAAAGGTAATATGAGCTGCAAACAGAAGAGGTGGGAGGTTTCAAAGAGTGATTCTCTATTTACAGCCACATTGACTTTGATACCGCTCTTCTTTCTGAGCATGAATTTCTTCTTATATAAAGTGAAGAGGGTCACATCTGCCCTACTTCCCTCAGCCAATTATTTTGAGGATAAGATCAAAGTTTGTTGTGAAAGTGCACCTCATGTCTGCAAAGTGCTATGCAAATAGGAGTCACTGACATTGGTAAAGGGTGACAGTTACTCCTTCACTATCATCAGAAAGGGTGACAATTGTATTAGAAACCATTATGTTCCTCGAACTCTATGCAGAGGTCTAATTCCAGATGGAGACAATACTCTTTTACCCCTAAGTGTCTTGATTTGGAGACTCCCAGTTCTGAGTAGACTCTCGGATACTGCCCAGAAGCCAGGTGGTGATTTCCCTTTGGCTGGGAGCCCACAGGCTCCTGTGCATGGGCAAAGCCTCAGGGTTTAGGAGGTCTCTTGCTTTACAAGAAACTCACAGAAGCCCAGGGTTAGATGATAGAGAAAATGAGCCTCAAATCAATCCCATTCACTTCCTTATTTTCAAGAGCTTTGTGGCAAAGCTCATGCATGTTTGCTCAGGGATGGGCACTTGGCAAAGCACACAAAGTTTGTCTCTGGTCCCCTGCCATCTTGCCTTTGGAATTCTGTTCCCTCTCCTGTTTTTCTCCATTTTCTCCAATGGAGCTAGTGATGGTGGGCTGTCTCTCCTTTCCAGAATGCCCCACTGATAGGATCAGTTCAGTCTAGGGGAGTGCTATCCAAAAGGACTTTAAGGGATCATGGAATTGTTCTGTATCTTCCCTGTTCAATATGGTAGTCATTAGCCCCTTGTAGCTATTGAACGTATGAAATGTACCCAGTATGACCAAGGAACTAAATTTTTTAATATTATTAAATTGATTTACATTTACATTTTTCAGATGTGGGCTAGTGGTTTGTGGATTAGACAGTCTTTCTGTTGCAACTAGAACTCATCTGACTCGAATTCTAATCCAGATCCCCTTTTTAGAGAAGCCCCACCAAGTCTATCTCATAAACAAATTGTTACTGATAAACTAAGGTCTTATCCCTCTTAGGTAAGTGGTCAGGTGTTGAGCAATGATATTCTTTAGTCAAAGCAGCAGCTTAAATGATAGGAATTTGAGGGATTTTGGCAGCTAAGTGTGGTGGTTGAAAAGATTAGGTAGATAGAGCTTTAGATACACTTCAAAACACACTGGATGGATGGGCACATTCTCCCTAGTGCCCTGAGTCACTTTTAAACTCCTCCAGTCTCTTGTAATCTTTGGAGAATTAAGGACTGAAGTGTGATGGGAACCTGGAAAAGGGCAGGAGGTAGGAGAATTGGAATGTTCAGTGCCTAAAGGATGCCAACACTGTTGCAAAAGAATCTGGGGTGCCAGGGAGAATCTGGGGTGCCAGGCAGATTGCTCCACCCTGGGGAGGAAATGCCAAGGAGTGATTGGTAGGCAGTAATCCTCAGCACGGGACACAATTGTAAAGTTGGAAGTTAAGTCCGAGACTGGAAACCAGATTAAAGGCCATGCGATGGCACTTTTGGCTGAGTGTTGGATAGAAATTGCAATCCTGCTCTGAGTTCTAAATCCTCCTTGCATTCTTCTATGAATGTTGCTTTTTGGATGTCCGTTTTGTTTCCACCCTGAAACTGAGCTGTGTTTCTGTTTCTCTTGGCTGATCTTATGACTACTTTCAAGTTCCTGCCTGTGCTTTCACAGGTACCCACTGGCATCGGAAGCACCTTTTCAAACCAAATACCAGGTTGGGTAAAAGGTGGAGAATAATGGAGAGCAGATGCCAGGGAAGGTCAACCAAGGAATAAAAAGACCTTGAGGGGCACTTGGAGGTGAGCAGAACGAGCGCATACCAATGCTGGCAATTCAGGATTTAGTCTCAGTGCCTCAGTTTCCCAATTGCTACCACAAGTAAATCTGCTACCACCTCCTCACCTGTTCCACACTACTTTTGGAGTGGAAAAGGACTTCTAGTTAAGCCACTGTCCAGAATGTGTGCCTATTTGTTTAAAACTAGCAAACTCCTGGAGAGGAGAAAGCAACTTGCAGAAGTCTGGCTGGTTGATTCATTAGTTTGTTATTCCCAGGCAGGATTATTATGCCACAGGGTCCTATTGAATTCAAAGCACTTTTCTCATGACTTGTAGCATCTTTCTCTATGTATTTGCTAATGTTACTCTGAATACTAAATTTCAGTCCATTTGCATAAAAGGCAAAAGCCCACGCTGGGCTGAGGGAACTTACAGTGGTGGTTCTTAATGGGGGGGATTTTGCCCCAACCAGGGGACATTTGGCAATGTCTGGAAACATCACTGTCACTTCTGAGGGAAGTTTTGTCCTTCCCAGAACCTTACACCATGTCTGAAGACATTGCTCATTGTTAAAGCGGGGGTCAGGATTGTGTCCCACTGGTGTTTGGTAGAGACAGATGGGAATGCTGCCAAGTGTTCTAGAATGCACAGAATAGTACTCAAAAAACCATTTGACCTAGAATGTCAACAATGTTTGAGAAAGTCTAGCCCGGAAGGAAACTTTCAGATTTGGTTCTTGACACTGAAGTGGAAGATGGTTCTCAAAGGGCTTCACTTTTTCATGATTGGAAGATGAGTAAACACCATGAAGTGGCTCTAAGAAATTACAGGAAATTTTTGCCTATAAGTTTCTTTAACCAATAACCTCATTGGATTCCTATCCTCATGAGTTCTTAAAGTCCTTTGAAAGAGCACATGCAGACTCAGGGTTACACATGTCCAACCTGTAGATTCCCTTTGACTGTAGAATGCCAAGGCAAGCCATGGGGCTTGTTTTATCCATCTGAAAAATGGAGTCATACTACTTCATGACCTATTTACAAACTGGTCTTAGCATCCTAGGATTTCTTTGCCATGGTAGATGGGGAAGACTCGGAACCTGTCATACATGAATTTTGACATGTGAACTGGGAGTGGGGAGACAAACACAGTGACAATATTAGAGAGGCCAGAAGGGATCCAGAAAGCTGTGACAGAATTCATGTAGAATAGTCTTGGCAAATACAAGCAAACAGTATTTCTCTCTCTGATTATAAAAGCAACACAGTTATTGTTGAAAACCTCTAAAGCTCAGAAAACCGTAAGAATCCCCTAATTGCACCACTAGGAGACATCAAGTATTAATAACTCTGTTTTTGCTTTGAGAAAAATAAAGAAGGAGATGAACATCAGGTTTTCTAGGCCAGGCAGGGTGGGAGGTTGAAAAGGCCTTTGAGAATCATAGAATGATCTGTTGAGGACATTGATGGGTCTGAGATGATCTGTGTGAACAATCAGTTGAGTCCCTGTCCTTGGCGGGATGAAATGGACATCAGGGGGCTGTGACAGAGAGGCATAGGATCAAGTCCTCTTACCTTCAGTGTTCATGTGCAAAGCATCTTGAGTGCTTGCCTCCATGAATAGGGGAAGGCTTCTTCAGCTGAAAGAGGAAATGACTCATTTTAGCTCCAACACGACAAAGAAGGAGATGTCGTTTCTGGATCCCTGTGCAGCACTTATCATGCTCAGTGCTGTCACTTCAGTGAAAGTCACACGACAGCTCTCATTTTCTGGAAGTAGTTTTTTGTCAAATTTATTATGAAGTAATTTAGATCTTACAAAAAGATGCAAAAATGATTAAAAAATGCCCTTTACCCAGACACCCTAATTGTTACTATTTTGCCACATTTGATTTATCAGTCTTTCTCTTCTGTGTACAAAAAATTTTTGTTTTTTTCCTAAATCCCCTGAGAATAAGTTGCAGTCATGATGTCTCTTTTGTCCCTAAATATGTCAGTTTGTTTTCCTAGGAATAGGACATTCTCTTGCATAAGTAGCACAATGATTGGAATCAGAAAATGAATAGTGACCCAGTATTATTATCCAATCTGTACATCTTATTCTGATTTTGTCAGTCAACCCAGTTGAGATTAGACTTTCTGAATTTTGATCCTGGAGCTCTTGAATGGAATTTATTGACAAATCCTGACACAGCCACGGCTGAATTGGGACCTTGGCCAGCATAACTTGAAGCTCCAGTTTGGTTTATATGTGCATTGTTAGAAGGTTTTTTGAATTATGAGCAATTTTTGGTGAGAAAGGGTTGCTCACTGGGCAGTGGGGTTCAGGTTTCACAGGTTGGGCTGTACTCACCAGGAATGGAGGTTCCCATCCTGTTTCTGCTAGATTTCTGGCTCTAGTTTATGTGTGTGAATGAATGCTTAAACTCTGGGACTGATTGGCCTGGGTCTGTGGGGCATGACAGGAATACTGCTAGAGATGTAATTCTGAGTTAGGAAAAAATGATTTAAAAACTTGAATACAAAATAGGCCCATATATGTCTGCAGCTACTTTTTAAAATTAGCTTTTCTATGTGGACAGCAATGCCTAATTTAGTCTTGCACATTCCATGAAAAGCAAACAATCTAACTAGAGTGACAGACCAAACAAGGCTTTCGAATCATTTCTAAGTCCTTAAGATCCAGGATCCTAAGCATTATCCCTGGAGGAAGTCAGTGCTGAATATTCTCCATAGCAACTCCATTGGCGAAGGAGGAAGTGACTGACAGGAAGCTGTGGATGGCCACCAGTGGCTTCATACCATTGAGCTTTTCTCACACATCCACCACGTTCTCAGCATTGCTGCTGTCATTGACATCACGAACTGAGACCCCAGACATCTTTTCAACCACAACCTAGGATGTGACAAGGGTCATTTGAGCAAAGACGTTCAGTCCCAAGGCATTTGGTAATGAGGTGTCTTTGAACCAGAGCCTGTGACAAATATGTCTGGAGCAGGCTTCTCAGAAACTATTCATTTTTCTTCATAGGGTGCAGTGACACTGAAATTTTCATTTTTTAACACTCTGAATATTCTAGTGTGCATTTTAGATTCTGGGAATCATTACAGCTCTCTTTTTGATAGTGTCTTGGCTCTGTTCAGAACAACTCCTGTTCTTTTCTGTTACCTCCTAAATAAAATCCAGACTTTTTTTTTTTTTTAACATTTTTTGATGGAAACCCTGAGGTTAGCAGAGGTTAGGGAAGGACAAAGAGGGAGTGGGACTGTATTGGGGGGGAATCTGAAACACTGAATAGCAGTAATGAGGGCTTTCAGGCAGGAACCCATAAAGGGATCATGGTTTCTGCAGTTCAACCAACATTTGTTGAGTGCTAGGCCTTGAATTCACACCATTTACTCATCTGTTATTCATTCAGCATGTATGAAATGCCTGGCACACCATTTAGCCCTGGTCATTCACTGCCCCGGCTTTCATACCTACTCCATACCTGCTCTGTGTCCTGTGGGTCTGATCCTATGGCTTCCTTCCCTTCAGCTTCAGATGGGGCTCTACTCACAGTGAGGTGAGGGTGAGAGACAAGCATGTCACATATTTCTTTCACTTCCTGCCTGCCTTCCTCATGGCTTGAGTCTAGCAATGGTTGGGTCTCTCCTACCACATCTATAGTTGGGCAGTTCCTCTTCCATGGCTCCAACTATCCCGGGGCCCCAGCAATATTCTCCCCACTCCATTCCTCTTCATGCAGAAGAGGTGGTTACAAATTCCCATGTTCTCTCAACGCTGCCTGCACTCAGGTATGCACTCTCCATGTTGCATTCTCTTGAAAATTGTAGCTGAGTATGCCATCCTTTTCCTGTCTGACCCTCACTGAGATAGCCCTTGAATATAGACCTAATTGTTTTTGATTGCTATGGACAAACCAAAAAGATGTAAAGTTTTATGTTTTTTTTTTTTTTTCTGAATACCAATGCAAGGTGGGGAGAATTCACAGAAGCTCCTGGGAAAATATCTCAGAGGTCTCATACTTTCTACCCCAGTGTTGTGAGTCAAAGACCAATCTAACATCTGGCCACATTATCTGAAGGATGGAACCAAGAACAAGGAGGTACTAATGTGACTTAATTCTGCCTTCATTGGTTCCCACTTGGAGTAGGAAAAGGTTATAGGCAGAAGTGAAACAAGTTTTTTTCCCCCTAAGAACTGGAATAGTAAATATTTTCAGCTCCGTAGTCCATATGTTCTCTGTTGTAACTACTCTCTCATTGTAGTATAAAGCAGCCGTAAAAATATATATAAACAAATAGGTTTGGCTGAGTCCTAATAAAAATTTATTGATAGATATAAAAGATGGACAGGAATTGGCCGGTTGGCCTTATTTTGCTGACCTCTGATATAAAGAGAAAAATGGATCTATCCTGGGTATGTTTAGAAGGCAAGAGTTGGATCAATGTGTAAAAATTTTAAGTAGATGTGTGCTAATTTTCAGGCAGATCTTTCTAATCGTGATTACTGTTCCCCAATAGAATGAGCTATTTCATGAGGCAGTGGGTTTCTTAGCATTGTGAGGGTTCAGTCAGAGACTGAGGGTTGTAGACTTATTTTCTCCAGAGCATGGAGAGTGAATTGTCTGATGTGGGAGGTAACCCTGCCTCATGTTTCCCTGTGCTCAGCACAGCACTGCAGGCAGAGCAGGTCTCTAGATTTTATGTCCCTTGAGGGAAGGGGCTGTGTCACAGTTATCTTTGCATCCCACCCATTATTGAAAGCCTAATTATAGTGCTTAAAATATGGTGGGTGTGACCAATACAATTTTTATCAACTTGACTCTTTAAGTAAAATCTTGCTGACAGATTAATTGAACTAATTTGTCTTTTGTACATTCATCGCTACTAGTCATATTGAATTAGGTTAATTACCTCTTAGAAACTTCAACATATGAAGATTTTGAATGAAAATAATAGTCAACATTTACTAAGATCTGAAGAGATGCTAGATACTGTGCTAACAACCTAGTGTTCTAAAGGTATAAGAATCTTACGTGCATTATTCTATAACTCTTCCCTCAAAACCTATGAAGTGGGTGCAGTCATTACCACCATTTTCCCAGCTAAGAAGCTGGAATTCAGAGCATTCTCTTGGCTGGGAAGTGGCACCCAAACTTGAACTGATATCTCAAATTCCGGGGGCCAAGGACAGCTCCATCTGCTTTTCATTCATTCATTCATTCATTCAGTACCCAACAAACATTGATAGGTGCCTGTTATTTCCCAGGTATTATTTTGGGCACTGAAGTTAGAGCTGTGGATATAAACAGACCAAGTCCATGCTCTAAAGGAACTTATATTCTGGGTGGGATAGAGTGGATATTTGCTGTATAATTAATAGACCAAAAGATAATAAATGGAAATCTACCACAAGACAAAGAGATTAAAAAGATAATAAATATTTTGTGTCCCTACCAGAGCTGTCAGTGTAATTATAACTGATGAATTTACCAAAGCTCTTTCTTGTTTACTGACATTAGCTCAAGTGTAGTCTTTGGTCTAGACAAATTTTCAGATATATGCAGAAAATCAGAAAGAAGCTTTAAGCACTTTGGTGACTAATCTGGATCACATATGGCAGTTTGTCAACACGCACCTGAAGCCCTTACAGGAAAAAAATCAAGTGCACCCAGCAAGGAATTTGGGAGCCATTCTTGGTGGGCAGGCTGAATCTGAGCAACATCCGCCTGGGAGACCACAGCCGACAGATGGGAAGGAGGAGTATGGGAAGCCAGTTCAGTTAACACAACAATTAAAGTAGAAAAAATAATACTTGGTGAAATTCCCGTTTTTCCCATTCCTGAAACACAGAAATATGAAGCACCTCAGTTCTATCTCCCTGTTTAGAGGATCAAAGCTCCATGATTGTAATGAAGCTACACTTACGACGAGGGTCTGACCCTACAGGGCAGGTGCAAACACACCGATCTAAGTCACAGGAATGGGCCTTGGTTAAGAGCACAGCTTCCAGGGTGGATGGGAAAGGACAGAACTGAATGGAACTTCCAACATCTTGACTGAAGTTGATTTTGAGAGAAAGGGAGCAAGAGTGCCAGGGATCAAATGAATGAAGCCAATTAAGTTGTCAGTCTAACAGGTAAAGGTGGGCTGGGAGTGGGAGACAGGACCCAAACATCAGAGGCTGAGTAAATCCAAGCGCAGAGGATGAAGTGAAGGAATCCAGGATTTTGTCTGTCTCGCTGGTTGTCAACTATAGGGGTTAGGTATGGGCAACCCAGGGTAGGCACAGGATAGGAGCTGGCAATTAGTGGTAATACTTATGCAATTCCAGAATTCCTATTCCTTTCATTAGTGGATTATAAAGTGATTTCTAGATTAGTGAGTCCTGACAGCATCAGCACAATCTTATTTAAACAGAATGACTAGAAAACAGAAAGAAAATAATGTAGTTAACATTTATTGACTGCCAGACGCTGTTTCTAAGCATTTTTTTGCATGAGTTCATCTAATCTTCTTAAGTACACTTTGAGAAATAAGCTTCTTACTAGAGAGCTAATTAAAAAATGATTAAAAACACAAGTGACATTTGGAGAGAACCTGTAAAAAGTAGTCATCAAAAGTGAATCCTAGGGCTGGGGATATAGCTCAGTTGGTAGAGGCCTTGCCTTGCATGCACAAGGTACTGGGTTCAATCCTCAACACTACACACACAAAAAAATGAATCCTAGTCCTTCACTCATTCATCTGTTCATTCACATATTTATTCAGCCGACAGATACTGAGTATCTAGTGCATGTTGGGCACTACCCTAGGGGCTTTGCATGCATGATTGTATTGATTTCATTGTCCAACAGGGGCAGTGGAAGGAGCAAGGGATTGGAAAATCTAGGTTCTTCTTCTAGCTCTGTCTCTAACTGATCCTGTGGCCCTTGAAAAATTCACTTTTCTTCTCGCTTTACTATCTGCTTATGTCAAACAAGGGCCTTGAGGTTATTTATTTATTTAGGTACTGGGGATTGAACCCAGAGGCACTTCCCACTGAGCTACATTCCCAGCCATTTTTATTTTGTTTTATGTTGAGACAGGGTCTCCCTATGTTGCTTAGGCCTTGCTTAAGTTGCTGAGGCTGGGTTGGAACTTGTGATCCTCCTGCCTCAGTCTCCCCAGTTGCTGGTTCTACAGGTATGCATCTTTGTGCCTGGCTGCTTGAGGTCTTCTAGAATCGAATGTTAGTTCAGTAGCTTTATATAGTAATTGTTCACTTATTATTACACCTTCTCACCCCATCAGGGGCATGGTGATATTTATGAGGCAATAGAGGTGAAAAGTTGTCAGGGCTTGAACCAAATTCCACTTCTTTTCACTTAATTCTTTTGCTTCTTCTAGAGGAACTATCTGGAGGCAAATGACAGCAGATGATGTGGAAGGCAAAGAGAGGTAGAGAGGGAAGAATAATATTTGCCTTTCAGGAACTTTTGGTGTTGTCCTGAGCACCATGGAAATATATCCAAACCGCACAGGAAGAGAGCCCCCCTCTGCTTGTTTTGGGTTGCTATAATAGAATATCACAACCTGGATAATTCATTAAAAAATAATATATTTCTTACAGTCTGGGAAGCTGGGAAGTCCAAGGCTAAGTAGCCCACAGGTGACAAGGGCCTGCTTGCTTTGTCATTACATGGTGGAAGGTAAAAGTGCAATAGAGGATGAGAAAAGGCAAGAGAAGGCATGAGCTACAGAGAGCAAGAGAGAAAGGGGGTGAGACTCACTTTTATAACAACTCAACCACTCTGGTGACAATGGCATTAATAGGTTCATGAGGGCAGATCCCTTAGAACTAATCACATATTACGAGACCCACCTCCTACTCCCAACACTGTTGCTTTGGGGATTAAATATCTCCAGAACATGCACTTTCAAAGGGACTCATTCAAATCACAGTACACTTGAAATTACATGGAGACAGATTTGGGCTCAATAAAAGGGTAATGGTGTATCTCATTGGACATTCCAATTGCTCATTAGCTGGCAGAGCTAGAACAAATGGGCCATGGTATCAGGCAGAATCACTTTTTAATGATTATTATGGCTAAGGATGGAAGGGCCACTCTGATAGAAAATATGTTCCTTGCCACTGTGGATGCCTATGCAGAGGTCATATCAAATTCTATAGGGATTAGCAACTTGGTTTGGGGCTCAAAGCCAATATGGGGATTTCAACTCTGAAATCTGATGATTCTAGGAGACTGGAGGTTTGCAATTTGATCTGTAGTTTATAACCTCTGCTCCAGAATTTAGATATTCCTCCAGCAATCTGCTGGGGAAAATTCAAGGCCCTTTGCCAGCCCCAGATATCCAGGCCAAATTTCTCAATCCATTTCTTTCCAAGAGGTTCTTTGTATGGATGCTTGACAGAGTACCCATCCTGACTTCCTGCATTAGACATTTCTGAACCCCTATTCCTGACAAATATCCAGAATGGAAATGTTTCCACAAGTCAGAGTTGAAATCAAAGTTGGACCAGCACATTGAAACTCAAGTGCTACCAGCCAATGGATTAGTAGAATTGCATTTGCATTCGTATCATCATTTTCCCAAATGTTTTCCATCTGTTAGCCTTATCAGAAGCATATTGGCCAACTGGTATTCTCTGAGGGTAACAATTTTAACCAGAGAAAGTGTAGGAAAGTGTATTCTAACAGGGAAACACCGAAAGGTTAGAAGTTTAGTTGCCCAAGGTCACAATATTGGTTATTTGTAGAGTCATATCTGAAGTGGATTACTTCAAGTCCTTTTGAGAATGAGTGCAAAGTAAATAAAGAATACTTCTGCTAATTTAAAAGAACTAAAGTCCAGATTTCTTGATTGTCCATCGGGAGAGTATAAATTTGGAACTGGATTCTACAAGTGCCAGAGCCCCGAATCAGGATCACTTAAAAAGCAGTGTGGTCATTCCAGTTCAGTGAATGTGGTCAACAGTGGATGGTGATAATCATGACCAGGTTGACCATGGCTTGGGGATGAGATGAGATGACCACCAGCAGTGGACCTGAACAAAATAGGTTTCTGATACTTTAACTCAGAGGTCACAAGTGAAAATTGATCTTCCCGGAGATTCTGAGGGGCATTTATAAGCTAGAGTGACACTGTAATATATTTACTTTATTTATTTACTTATATGCAGTGCTGAGTATTGAACCCAGGACATTGTGCATGCACAAGTACTCTACAATTGAGCTACATCCCCAGCCCCCTACACTGCTAATTTAAAGTGAATGGGAACTGACAATAAAAAAACAACCTCCAAATGATGGAAAGACATTGTTTAGAAAGATCAAGGAATTGGTTTAAAAATATAATCCCCAGAGGCTGGGGGTGCAGTTCAGTGGTAGAGCACATGCTTAGCATGTGTGAGGCCCTGGGTTCAATCCCAGAATCAGGAAAAAAAAATCTGATTTTGAAAAAAGATAATCCTTGCTTGATTGCAATATAAGAACATTCTTAACACGTTAACTTTGTCCTGATCTCTAAATCCCCCTGGGGGATTTATAACAAGTTCTTTTAAAGCATTGGAAGCCACTAAAACTGTAAGTGGGGGAAAGAACACTCTATTTTAATTAAAATAGCAAATTGTTATGTGCACGGTGAGCTGAATTGAGAACATCATTTTACCTAGAAATATAAGAATATAAATATTTCCTGGTCTTAACCTCCAAGGTTTAGGATTAATTAGGATTAGCAGCCCCAAGAGTTCCTACCTTACACTGTATAATTAGGGAGACTGTGTTAGAGGGGAATGTTAGCGGGAAGATCTGTTTTCATTTTCCTGTTATTTAGGCCCCATTGGGGACCATCTAAATGCCATTTATCTTGGGCCCTTGAACCGTTTCCTCCCTCTTGGAGCAACACAGCTAATGACCTTCATGGAGCAGCAAATTAGTAGCATGTGTCAATGCTGACTTCTGTTTTTTAGTCTGGTTTTCTCACTATTTGCTTTTGTAAGTGGTAGTTGAACTTGGCAGTATGATAAATTCTGCTCCTGTTTACTCTTTTGTTTTCAAGGCTAATTTAAAAGTGCTGTTGATGGGTGAATGGTAGTGGTAATGGGAACATTTTAAACCGTTAGGTTGAGAATTGAAATATCAACATGGACACTACAGACTGTTCCTCAGCTGGTGGAAATGAACCAAGGTACTGTTTTTAGCTTGTGAGTGCCACGTGCAGTTCCTTTTAGTCCCTGTAAACCAGGTGAAGAAGGGGAATGGGGAGAGAGCAGAGAATGAGTTCTAATATACCACCTCATTTCCTGAACTTGTAATATGTTCTAAAATCAGATTATGGTGTGGTGATGGTTGCCTAACTGCAAATAGACTGGGATTCACCAAATTGTATACTTCAAACAGGTGAGTTTTATGAGATATAAATTATATAACAAAAAAGATGTTTTAAAAACACTAGTTTGTTATTTCTCCAACCTACTTGTAAAAAATCATATACATATATATGTATGTATACATATACTTGTGTGTATATGTGTACACACATACGCATTTGTGTGCTCAGCAGCCCTTTCTGAATGAAGAGTGATGAAAAGGGAGGTATTTTATCTACCCCTTCCAAAGCCTTGGTAATTAGTCTTGTCCTTCCCTCCTCACTTTTTAATTTGTTCATTGAGTGCTTGCCTGGTGAGAAGTTGGAATTCCGGAGATAATTGGCTCCCCATTTTGTAAGCATAATTCTCAGGCCCAGCCTCCAAGTGTGTCTCCATTTCTGTCCCTTCCACATATTGTCTTTTATTTCCTTCCAAATCTTAGGTGGTGAGGATCCAGTGTTCCAAACCAGAGGGTAGGTATGCTTCTACCTGTGTGGCTCCTTAGCACAAAGGGAACCAGAGACATTTGGTAATGAACAAAATGTCGAAACCGGTGAGGGAAAAAAAAAATGGGGCCATATTTTTCCTTTCTATTGATGGTGGCAATTTAGGCTGCAGAGAAAAAAGTTCTCTTAGTATTTTTGACTGGCTCAACTTACATAAGCAATGAAGGTAATGGCAAATTGTATCCTTTGGAATGAGATGTCAATTGTTATGGTCTAGGAGTTTGTCGCCTTTAAAATTCATGTTGAAACTGAACTCCCAAGTCATATGTTAATAGGTATTTGGAGATGGGCCTTTGATAGGCAATTAGGATTAGGTTAGGTCATGGGACTAGGGTCCTTTTGATTGCATTAGTGGCTTTATAAGAAGAGGAAATGAGATCTAAATGAGCAAGCTCATTCTGCCATGCCCTGTGCTGCCTTGGGATTCCATAGTACCCACTAGCAAGAAAACTCTCACCAGATGCTGTCCCTGGACTCTGTGCCTGGGAGCCTCCAGAATTGTAAGAAATAAATTGATTGTATTTCTAAGTTGCCCAGTCTGTGGTATAGCAACAGAATATGGACTAGGATATTGATCCTGTTTCTACCTACTGAGTGTTCTCTGCTCAGCTCTCCTACATCCACACATTAGCTGCTAGAATAGTCACCCTGGAATTGTACACCTTTGGTAGAACCCCCACCCTGTATTCCACATCTCTGGCTCAACAAGGTTGGGGAAGTTTTACACAAAGGTTAAGGGATTAACCATGCAAGTGTGTGGGGCTCAATCCATTTCAAGACAGAAGGAAATCCCCAAATCTGAAAAGCTTGGCTAAATCCACCCCCTTTCCCTCTATTTTTTTTTTTTTTTTGATAAAGGACTGTATTGAAAATATACAAATAAGTCTTAAAAGTCGATAATAAAAAAACATACAGCCAATTAAAATTTGGGCATAAAAATCTTAACCAACACCTCATCATAAAAAGTATTCAGATTACTAATAAGCATATGAAAACATGCATCACATCACACATCATATATCAGGAAGATGCAGATTTGAAGAACAATCAAATACTGTTACACCTCTTTTAGAACCCAGACAACACCAAGTGCTGGCAAGTGTGTGGAACAACAGAAACTAATTAATTGCTGGTGGGAATACAAAATGATACCAGTCATTTTGAAAGATAGTTTGGTGGTTTCTTACTAAATTAAACATACTCATATCATACATATTCAACGACCACTCTCCTTTGGTATTACCTAAAGGAGTTAAAAACTTAACGCCCACACAGAAACCTGCACATAGACATTTACAGCAGCTTTATCATAATTGCTCAAACTTGCAAAGAACCCAGCTATTCTTCAGTAGGTGAATGGATAAACAGTGGTACATTTAGACCATGGAATCTCGTTCCACTTAAGAAGAAATGGATTATCAAGTCATGAAAATGGAGGAAACTTACATGCATATTACAAAGTGAAAGAAGTCAATCTGAAAAGGCTACTTACCGTATGATTACAACCATATGGCAATATGGAAAAGGCAATGCTATGTCTCAAGTAAAAAGTTCAGTGGTTGCCAAGGGTTAGGGGAGGAAGGGATGAGTAAGCAGAGCACAAGGCATTTTGGGAATCCACCCCCTCTATTATCCAGAGACATTAGCGTATCCTATAATGATGTCTTAGTAATTTTGACCAAATGTTTATGTTTTCTTTTCAGTCCTTTGGTGCCTATTTGCCTTTTCTTACATTTTCTTCCTCTTCTCTTTACAATCCATCCCCTGCCAATGATAGAGTAATTTGACTTCCACTTTCTTTTTACCTACAGAGGACATTTGCAGAGCTAAGCAGGGGTGGGAATGGTGACCACAGGGCTTGAATCCTTCCCCTCTTTCCTCCCTAGAGAGATGCAGCTGCAAGCCACACAGTGTCAAAGACTGCTGGCCACTAGCAATCTAGGAATCAAAGAAGCTAGGAAGAGAGAGGGAATAGGGTTTGTGGCACAAGAAAATGAGCCCAAAATTCGAAGAGTTTAGTGACTTACCCTGGACATGTCATAAACCAGTCAAAGTTTGGATGCTTGCTTCACAAGGCAGAAGGTAAAAGCACTGAATTTGCCAGATTTGCACAAGGTGCCTGTTTGCTAGGGTTTCTTTCTGACTCTGAACATCCTCAATGACCAGCCTGCACAGCTCTACTGAGCACCAACCTGTTTGCTGATTACCCATTGGTGAGCTGACTCTTTGGGCAGATTAATATTTGCCTTGGGATATACAAGTCTCTTACTGTCCCTCCCTTATTGCAAAAAAAAAAAAAATGAATAACTTGCTTATGACGGGGTTGGATTTGTTTGGTTTGGCTTGATTTGGTTTATAGCACACCTGCAACAGAGTCAAAATGTCGAGATTCAAAGTAGCTATGGTTTCAGCAAAGCAGAAGAATGAGCCAGAAAGAGGGAGAATGGGGATGAGAGGAGCAAGGGCAAGCTACAGGGGGTGAGTCATGAATCTCTTCACTGGAAGCTCAAGTCTACTCTTCGCTGTACTGGCAGAATCTGCTCACTTGGGTTACGGGAACACGTCACACAGCATGGAATGTGTGTTTATGAGAGACTGGTATTGGCCATGGAACTTGGGCTGTTCCCTCAATCCTTCTTGTCAAAAGACAGAGAGGGAATTTTTAACTCTAAAATTCTGTAAGGTTAGGAGCCTAGCCACTGCAGAGGATAAAAATGGAAGCCTTCACACATGTCATTTGTTTGGATGGTGGTGTGGGTTGGATTGCTTCCTCCAAAGAGATGCTGAAGTCCTCTTGTCCCTCACAACATGACCTTATTTGGAAGTAGGGTCATTGGAACTGTAATTAGTTAAGATGAAATCATACTGGAATAGGTGAGCCCTTCATCCAATATGGCTGTTGTACTTCTAAGAAGTGGAGAAGAGACGCACAAGGAAACCACCATGTGATGACAGAGATTGGAGTAATACATTTGCAAGCCAAGAAATGCCAAGGATTGCTGGCCATTAGCCGGAGCTCAGAAGAGGCCCAGAAAGATTCTACACAGCATTTCAGAGGGAACATGGCACTGCTGAAACTCGGATTCCAGGTAGCCTCCAGAATTGTGAGAAAGTAAATTTCTATTGTTTTAAGCCACCTGGTTGTGGTACCTGACTGCAGGAGCCCTAAAAACTAATACACAGATGATTTATATCTGAGTGGGGTGGATATGCTTATAAATACCTTTTCTGTATCCAATACAGACAAATATGAATCAAATAGAAATGAGTAGTATTTTCAGTCAGTCAAAAAAGTTACAAGGTAGAGGATTTAATTGACCTGACCATTGTGGACATGTCCTGTTTGAGGGTTGCATCTATGCTCATTCCAATGGGAAAGTTGCTAATTTCCTGTAAGAAGTCAGTGGTAATGTTCTGAGTTCATTACAATGATGTCTTGGTAATTTTTACTTAAGGGTGACCTGTAACTACTAGAAGAAACCTCAAGAATGGTTTGCGAGAGAGTGGACAGTCACATCCCTACAGGACAAATAGTGCCCAAAGATACCCAAACCTTTGTTACTTTTCTATCAGGAGTGTAAGGAAGGTAGTCACAGTGCCTCACCTGTCAGTCCTCATTCTGGCTTTGATGTTACCATTAGCATACATTCCCAGCAAAATCACTTAAATCGTGCAGGGCTTCCATTTTCTTTATAAGAAATTGATTTCAGCTTACCAACATATAACATGGAGGAAGGGAAGATAAGTTCAATCTCCATATCCCAGATCTTGGTTCTGTGCCCAGAACACTCAAGACCATTAACATCTGCCCCCTCTAGGCCTCTGAATACATTTTCCAGAACACAGATTCCATATTTGGAAAAGTTCCCAACCCAAAGGCAACTTATGGAATCTGGATATATAGTCTTTATCTTTAAAAAAGCAAATCCCAGACATTATTTTATCCCTACCTATTTCAGTATACATCTCCAGTAATCATGACCATATTCTTATATAATGATAGCATTATTTTCATATCCAATGGAATTAATCCTTTGGTATCATCTAATATGGATCTGGTTATATTTTTGCAATTCAAAATAGGAAACAAATTGCTTTACTCCATAAGTCATTGAGGTCAAAGGGACCTCAGATAAACAACTCTGTTAGTACCTAAACTGCTCCAGGCAGAAGATGACATGTCTTATTTTTAAATATCATAGAGCATTAAGGTGGAAGACCTTAGAGATCACACAGTTCAACTTCTCTCCTGACAGCTGGGGACACTGAAGTTCTGTCCACCTGACTAAGTGAAGGGGTGCCTGGATGGATGATAAAATGTAATTTCTATTGTGTCTTGGAAGGCAGCACACCAGAATAGATTAATGTTTGAATCAGAAGAGAGAGTGAAGAAGGTCTGTCCCATGAATGTGGATGAACACTATTCAATTCATTTTGGGTCAAAATAGAAAAAAACATGCTGAAAGACTAAAATTCTCTTTTCCTCCTTGAACAGGGACATTCACCCATGCCCTTGGATACCAGAGCTCCTGTTTCTTAGATTTCAAGACTGTGGGTCTTTTAGTCTCTAATCTTTAGGCTTCTGGCCTTGGTGTAGGAGTCATATCATCAGTTCCCTTGGTTCTCAGACCTGCAGAGTTGGACTGAATTATACCAGTGGTTTTCCTGGGTCTCCAAGCTTGCAGGTAACAGGTCATATAACTTGTTGGTCTCCATAATCATCTGAGCCAGCTCCCATAATCTCATTGCATATCCTGTTGGTTCTGCTTCCCTGGAGTACCTTGATTAACACAGATCTGAAAGGTCTTTTGACCCGTGTAGTCTCATGGTGAGCTGGAGGCCAAAGTAGAATTGTAACCCACCCATTTCTGTGAATTCCAATCCCAAGCAGCCTGTCTGTTTAGCATGCCCCAGGCTTTCTTAGTAGCCAAATCTACTATGTAATTCTGCAGTTATTGTCCATGGCTTCCTCTACTGCCAGTTAACTGCACTTTAAGCTCATTTCCTCTGTGGGAGTAGAGACCAAATAGCCTGTGTTTTCTTTCTACCAATTTCTCATGCCATCAAGTTGTATGTTAGGCTTTTCCCACCAGATTGGGCAGCCTTCAATACAATCCCTTCCTCACAGGATTTTCTCTATCCTTCAAGACTGTGGACAAATGACAAATCTATGGGCTACCAAAATACACAGTTGCTCAGAGCAAAGAAAGGTCATGCTCTTATTTTTGCCAAGTGTTTGTGAGAACATGCTGGCAAAGTAGATAGCACTCAGAAACAGGTCCCATTGAGCTACTGTAGGTCGGCCTTTTAAACCATGTTTACTAAAAAACAACAAAACCCTTCACATATGAAGACAAAAAAGAATTCAGGAAGCTGAGTGTTGAAACTGGGTGAGCTTTTGAAATATTGACTGAGCTGGCAAAATGTTGCTTGTGGGGTTTGAGGCACTTTCTCCTCGGATTGCCCACAAAGGTCTGGGGCTGTGGAAACCACATTGTTCTCCACTCACTCCAGGTCCAAAGTCACATCTGGATGAGTCAAAACTCCGAACTCTAAAGCTGAAGATTCAACAAACAACAACTACTCACTCTTTCGGGGATAGCAAGCCAAACTCTGGCTTGACTGCTGTTTTGGTGGAAGCATGTGCTCGTCTAGTCCTATTCTGGCAAGATATGAGAGCACAGCATCAACGAACTGGAGTTTCATTCAACTAATTGAAAAAAATGTGTTTTTTTCTTTGTTGTTGTCACATTCCATTTGCTGGCATGAAGTTAAGTGGCAAGACAGCAAAGCAGTACAGGCTTTATTAACAAGTCTTTAAGACGCTGGTCCCCCAAATCTGTTGCACATTGGAATCATCTGAGAAATTTCAAAGCACTGAGTCTGGCTCCTGCCCTAGACTTCCCGATTGCATGGCGGGGGGTGCCACTGAGTGCTGGCATGCAGCAGAGTTTGGGAACTGCTGCTCTAAGATATTTCCTGGGGTTGAGATGATGCAGAACAGTTACCATTTTCCTCAACCACAGAGTTGAAATGTCTTTTTTTTGCCTTTGAATCTCCTGGCCAAAGAAAAACAATCCATCTAAGGCTACTTAAATAAAAATGTAATTTAATGTGATTGAGAGGTCTGTGTTATTTTTTTCTTTAGAGAGTTCTATTCAATTGCTTTTAAAATTAAGCATTAGGAAACAAGCATTCCTTTACCATTCGATCAGGAAAATAAAATAATTCTGTCCTAGTGAAATCAGCTAATGGGGCAGCATAAAGAAGGGAAACGGAGAGGCCAGCAGGAGGAGGAAGGCTTACGGAGAGCGGGCACATGAAGACAAGCCCGACCTCTCAGAGTGACTTCCAGTCCTGTGCTTGGCTTCCCCAGCACATGCAGCACTTCCACTGCCTTGTCTTCCAAGCCTCTTGACCCAGCTTGTGTGTGTTGGCTTCCAGTGAGACAGGAGAAGAACAAAGGCTGCAAGAGAGCTCATGCCACCTCACCTTTGTGAGCGGTTGGGTTTTATTGATCCTCTGCGGGAGCCTGGGTAGCTGTGCTTTGTACCAGGTGATGTGACTCCCTTCCTGGGCTGAGTGGGACCAGGACCCAGGTAGCTACTGCACAGGATGTTCAGGGGCCTATGAGGCTGTCTGGCTAGAAAACCTTTGCCCAACTAGGGGAGATTCCTTACGCTGGGAATTTGAACTGGGAGATATGACAAGAAAAAGAAAGTCATAGTAAGAAGTAGTTAGAAGTCGAGGAAGAAATAAGCAGCAGTGGCCATCATTCTAGAGTGGGCTGAAGCCACCACCAGATCAAAGCAGTCAATGAGCAGAAACTATGAGGTGGAGAAACTATACATGGAATTAGCATACAATGCAGCCTTTGAGAATTTGATGAAAGCCGCACACAGCTTCCTTCCTAAACCCTGCCCACCCCACAATATCTCTATCTCTATCTATCCAAAGACAGTACTTTGCAAGCACTTCTGGCAATTTATTGGACCCTCAGGGGCCAAACTTCCAAAAGAGGTTTGGCAAAATTTGTGACTGGTCTAATGAGATCACACAGGATTTCAGTGTCTGGGCTGTAATTTGAACCTTGATCTGTTTAAGAGCCTGAACTTTCCCCACTTTCCAAGACCTTCTTTTAAAAAGAAGTATAACTTTCATTTCTTTATAGATAACTTTATGTGGGATCCCAGAATGTAAAAGACATAAGAGTAGCTACAGGGATTACAGAGAGGCATGAGCCAGCCTCACCATGAGGGCTGCCCTGTCTCTCGACACTCTGGAAGCAGGATGTCTGGCAAGAAAGATATTCTGTCTTCCCATTGGTCCCTGTATTCACAAAGCTCTCTCTCTTTAAGGATACACTTACACAATTCATTTACACATCCGAGTACATACCACGAAAGGCTGTTCTCTGACTTCAAAAAAGCATTGTTAAGTAACAAAGCAAGATAAGAAAAGAGACGTGGAAATAATGGCTGTAATTTGTCAGCTCCTTTAGGGAAGGACACATGCATTTTAGTAGGAGCCAACCAGTGAACATTTCAAAATATTAAAATGTTAAAACATTGAAATGATTAATTTAATTTTAGAGACTAAAAATAGACATTTACACTTCTATGCACAGATTTAAAGAGAGTATAGTTTGGAAAACAGTTCAAAACTTTAAGGGTGTTATCTGAACTGGGCAAGGCTAAACTTAGGCTTGAGACTTGAATTATTTGAAAGTGTTCTGACAAAACTAGGGTAGATGATGTGTAGTGGGGAGGTGCTACTTTAATTCCATGCAAGAACACTATGTCTCTTCAGTTTAAGAATTGCCTTTTAAAAGACATCATGGTAGTTTTAGTTTTACAAGATGAAAAGAGTCCTGGAGATTGGATGCACAACTATGCAAATGTATTTGCATTATTGAATTGTACCATTATAAATGGTTAAGATGGTAAGTTCTATGTTACATGTGTATGACCACAATAAACAAAAGACAAAATGGTAAAACCATAAATGCTCATTAATAGATGGTCAGTCAGGGAATTCCTAATTTGTTGTTCCCTGTTTTAGGGAAAGAGAACTGGGAAAGTATAGAAAATAGGTCAGGCTTTAAAATGGATGTATATTTTGGTTAGTTATACAAAAGGCACAAATCAGAGATTAAAAAATTGTGGTTGAGAAAAAATTCTGTATGGAGAATCAAAAAAAGAAAGAGTTATCTATGCATTGATTCTGTCTCATTTCCTATTTCTAAAAACTTAAACGGTTAGTATATAACAGGGCACTAGTCAGAAGCAATCATGTAGTTCAGAGACGCTTCCTGGGTCAATCAGAACTTCATAAAGGTATATTGTCACTGTTAGAGATGACTTTATTTCAGTGCACCTATGAAGCTATTAGTTGTTTTGTTACCATTATTTAGTATCAATGAAATCTTTCAAATAAATTATGGCATGCCAAAAATTATAAGATAAAAAATATGTTAAAAAAGTTCTTACCATACAACTAATTAGAACAAATAAAAAATTAATTTAAAAATTCCATAAAAAAGTTCTTTCCATGGGGGAAAGGGAGATAGTTGTCAAAGGGAACACACACACACACACACACACACACACACAGAGAGAGAAAAGAAAACACAGAAGTCCAGCTCTCCTGAATTTAATGTTTGATATTTTTCATGCAGTTAAGACTTTGAAGGGAGTTGAGTTCTAGGAAGGTTGAATAAGCTCATTAGCCTTGCAATTTTCAACAAGCGCTAGTAATAAAATGAATTTCAGGAGACAATCATGGAAAAGAAAAAAAAATAGTTCATGGCAGGAAGAAGACAATCTATTACACTATATGAACAAAGAAAGTCAGGAAAGAGTCTACAAATGAAGGCCACAGATGTAAGTATATACCTCAAATAAAAGATTAGGTCAGGGAACAAAGTACCCATTGTATTCTGACCTTTAGACAGCATAAAATAATTTGAAGTTAAAAGATGTTTTAATGGAGATGATGACTCAAAGACAGGCCTTACCAAAACAAACTATTTGAATATTGGATTTTGCATATTTTTTTCTTGGTAGACCATTATCAATTCTCTAAATAGTTTAGTATATGCTAGGACTGCATTTCAAGAAATACATGGAAAGACTAATAATGAAACTTTTGAAAATTAAGCCATGAACATTATAAGTAAAACTTTTTTAATAGAGAGTAAGCATTGACCCATGAATTTTGGAGTTAACCTCGAGTTTATGAAAAATTATTAACAAAAATGCTCCATTCCAAACTCAGCATTATGGCTCCTCAAGACTTGAGAAAAAAGAAATGAACACTATTGGGTTCATTGCAGCCTGGAAGAAGCAGATGCAACTCATTAAGGAACTGACTTTGATTCTTTGCAGAGACGGATGGCTTCTTATTAGTTCTATTCAACTTACTAAATGAAGGGAAATGGCTTCTGACCCTCTGTAGTGCTGGAAGCCTTTCACTTCAGGCAATGCTCCTTTTTCTCTTTCTTTTCTTAAGTTGATAATAACTCTATTGAGTAGTTGTAAGAGTTTCAAACAACCTTCAAAGTCTATATCCATCTGCCAGCTTTATAATCAATTGTTGCTTGGCATTTTGGCTGACACAGCTGCCATTCAGAGGACTCATTCATTCCAAAGGAAATAGAATATATAATAACGTGAACACTTCTTTGCTTGGTTGCCTTGTCCATGGATTATAAATGAAAATCTCAATGATTCATTCCCTTTAGCAAAAGCAAACACTCTCAACGCATGCCTCTTTCTATGGAGTTGGACAGAATACATGCGGAATGGGATCCTGTCCATGATGGATTTTGGTTTTATTCTACAGGAGGAAGAGGGATGAACTATACATAATGACTATAATACAAAGCAGAAAAACACCAGGGCTCCCCTCCAGCTGCTATCTACTGCTATGGTGTGCTGGCCAGCATCTATTCTGATTGATCAGTGGCTGTGCCAGACCTGGATTTAAATATTTTGAATATTTCATCTGAATAATGATGGTAGTTATCTCTCCGATATCCCTTCTCCTTTGCTTTCTTACCAACCTTATTTGTTTGGTGGACTGAGGTGTCTAACTAGATAAAAGAGCATCTCTAGGCCTCTTCTACACTCAAAGATGGCCATGTGGCACAGTTCTGATCAATAATATTTAAGCAAATGCTGCTACAAACTTCTGGGAAGGTCCTTTCAAGGAAAGCTGAGTCAAGTGACCTCGACTCTTTTCAGACCTTTAGCCCTTTTCTCTCTGTTTCCTTACCTGGAAAACTGATTGGAAGCTGGAGATGGAGAAGCTATTTTGTGATCCAGGATGGTTAAGAAGAAAGAGGAAAGGGGGCTGGGTCTCCGAGGGCCTTGCTTGACTACTTCATCATCTAAGGATAACCTTTCTCTGTTCTCCTTAACGCTCAAGAAAAGGTTGCTTTTCCCTAATTTGCTTGTCCCTGGTTAATCAGGTTTGGCAATGACACATGGCATATAAACCTAATAGAAAAACTTCCCTAACATTTGAAGTTGGGAAATTTCACATAAACTGTGGGGTGGTCACAGAAGCACTATTAATTGGGTAGAATTTTAAAAGGTAGAATTTTAGAGGTGGAAGTAACTACAAAAATCATTTAAAAAAATCTTATAAAGATGAAAAGACTGAGGCTGAGAAAATTTCAGTTATTTTTCCAAAAACTCAGAGCTGGTTACTGATAAAGAAAAGCTCTTAGTATCTTGAAATCTCATTACATCCTTGCAAAACGGCCGAACATGTGGTCATTTGAATGAATGAATATACACTCTGAGTGTGTCTAGAAATGCATGCCGAGAGGAGCCTAACAATGAGAAAAAGCAAGCGCTGACACCAGATGTCATCCTTGACCACTTGATTTCCAATTCTTCATCTCCCCTCAATCTGAGTCTGATAATATCCCCTTCTAAATCTGTTCTTTAGCTAAGGATGTAGCTCAGTTGTCAAAGCACTTGTCAAGCATGCACAAGACCCTAGGTTCAATCCTCAGCACCTCTAAAACAAACAAAAACCACTAAAATAAATCTGTCCTTTAGGGAGCCTTCCTGGGCCCTGCCCTCCACCCCCAGCTGCTAGGTAGGTGTGTGTCTCTGAATGATGCTATCATCCTGCATTACTATGGCACTTGCTGGGTTTTCTGTCAATTTGATGTTTATGTAGCACAAGAAAATTCTAACAGACACCCCACCCTAAGGTGCAGAGATGGGACATCCCACATGAAGTTGTGGGGATGTTGAAAGCACTATGAAATGGACAGAATTTTAAGAGATCCCTACCCCTTCATTCCAGGAGGGTGAGGATCACGTCTACGTGTGTGAGGAGGTATGCCCAGCCCATACTCAGTTTTGGGAAGAAAAATGGCAACTGGGAAGTGTCTAGTCATCTCACTGGGTGTGTGAACATTTAAGTACAAGTGACTTTTGGAAGCTTAGTTGGAAAATTTTTAGAAGCTTATGGCAAATCTCTTGAAAAGCTAATAGCCTGGAAAAAGAATCTAGCAAAACAGACACCTCCCATGGAGCTGAGGACGTTGTGTCAGTGATAGGGCTTGCTAGGTGCCTGGGTTGTACTAAACATCCAGAATTGGGGTTTGCAGGTCACTTTGCTCATGTTTGTATCAACTCCATCTTGGATTTTTGTGGAAACCACCTGGCAAACCTAGGTGGGGTGCTGAGGTTATCTTGGACCCTTAGGAAAGGAGGGGAATGGGCAAGGTTGATTTCCTCTAACAGTGCACCTGAGAGCCACAGCGAAGGACGGGACTGTGGAACTGCAGTGAATGGAGTAGTGAGCACTTTTAGATGATTAAAGAAGGAGTTAAATTTGGCAGAATGGACAGGAACATTCTTTAGAGTCCCAATTTTATACGCAATGCTTCTCAATGAAGTTTGAGAGGAAATTACATGGAAATCTTCATTTTCTGAATGCTAGGCAAGGAATAAACAATAAACTTTGGCTCTAGAGCAAGTTGTTATTTATTTGACACAAGATGCTTATTTGTGGAAAATTTAGAATAGATAGGCAATTTTAAAGAGTGGGGTCTATTATGGTGGAGGGACTGTGGAATATTAAATCATAAAGACAGTTTAGAACATGCTTATGTCCACAGTGTTTGGGTTTAAATCCTTTTTTTTTTTTTTTTTTGTACTGGGAATTGAACTCAGGTACTTAACCACTGAGCCCCATCCCCATCCCTTTTTGTATTTTATTTAGATACAGGCTTTCACTGAGTTGCTCAGTGCCTTGCTAAGTTGCTGAGGCTGGCTTTGAACTCACCATCCTCTGCCTCAGCCTTCAGAGCTGCTGGGATTGTAGGTGTGCACCACTGCACCCCACTTGATTATAAATCTTGACTCACTACTTACTTGCTGTGTGACATCAAGTGAGTTACTTAACTTCTCTATGTTCTTTGTTTCTTCATCTATGAACTAGAGTGATAATAGCACACAGGACTGTTCTGAGCATTAAATGTAATGCAATTCATGTAAAGTACTTAAAAAATGCTCGGCACATTATTCCCCTCAATAAAGGTCACATCATCACAAGGTCCATTAGAATAGAGTTTCTATGAACTGTTGGTGTGAACTTATAGAGCTAAAAACAACAGAAGGAAAAAGAAAACAGCTGAGTGTGGTGGCACTCATCTGTCCCAGCTACTCAGAAGGCTGAGGCAGGGGTCCCCAAACATATACCGAGCAAGACACCACTTCTTAAGAAAAAAAAGGACAACGAATAAATGATTATGCACATATATGACTTAGATCCAGGTTCAGCAAACTTTCTAGAAAGACCCAGATGGCAAATATTCTCAGCTTTGCTGTTCATAGGGTGTTTGTTAAAACTGTAAAACTCATCTGTCACTGTATGAAGAGAGTCACTGCACTTTGTAAAATAAACAGGCATGGCTGGGTTCCCAAAGCACTCTCATGAAATCAGGAGTAAAACTTTATAAAAGCATGGCGGGTGGGATTTGGTCTGCTGGGTATGGTTCAACAACTCCGATTTAGATGCTTGTATGTGTAGTTAAATTAGGGAAAGGGAGGAGAGGGAAGGAGAGGAAGAGAGATCTCTGACACAGGTCAGCATGTAATGATTCTTTATTCTCCATTCTTCTTCATCCTTCTATTCTCTATATCCTTCTATCTTGTTACAGATCCTTCTCTTCTATATCCTTCTCCCCTGTTACATATGATTTTAGCCTTTTATACCCCTACAGACAAAGAAGGCAAAAAGCCTACAGCAATGAATTCCCAGGCAAAATAGACAAATCACCAACAGCAACGGCTAGGGCCAATGTGCAACAACCAGATAACCACTCCTTGAACTACTTCTTAATCTAACCTAGACTCAAACATTTTGAGCTCTGTCCTTTCTCAGGGCCAGAGAAACATTCTTGTTTGCAAACAATGTTCTCTCTATCTTTTCCTGACCTCTTGGCAGAAAATCCTGTTTGCAGGCAGTTCCCACCAAGGACTACAAAGTCCCTAATTTGTAAGAGCACCTGTAATTAAAACTCCTGATTTCCCTCTTGGTAGAAAATCCTGTTTGCAGGCAGATTCCACCAAGGACTACAAGGTGTCTTGTTTGCAAGCATACCTGTAGCATATAAGTTTTGATTCCCTACATGTATGTTGTCCAGGCAGAGATATCTTCTGGAAGCAATGGTAATATCCTGTGTTCTGTCTGAAATGCTTCCCTTCTCCCATGGACTTGGTTGTTTTCCTGATTACTGTGTGTCAAATACCTCCTGAGAATTGAAAATCAAGTCCTGTTTGCTTTCTTAATAACACACAGCACAAAGTCTGATTCTCTGGCACACAAAAAATTATCTGGTACATGTGTCCATTCCTTTGTGTCCATTGTCCTGTCCCCTGAACTGTCCCCCTAAACTCCAGGAGAACTTGACCCTTAATTCCCACTGCTTGTGACAATGACAGATTTACAGTAGCAGGTCAATAAATACATGTTAAATAAACCGGCGACAATCACTGACCACAAAAGACTAATACATTCTTTTAACTTCTGATAATTTAATCCACGTAAGTGTCCCACCCTCAGTAAAACAGTTTTTATTTTCGCTTATTTCTAAGAAAAGTGATCTATGTCTCTGCTTTGTTTTTTTGTTTTTTTTTTTGAACCAGGGATTGAACTCAGGGACACTCGGCCACTGAGCCACATCCCCAGCCCTATTTTGTATTTTATTTAGAGACAGGATCTCACTGAGTTGCTTAGGGCCTTGCTAAATTGCTGAGGCTGGCTTTGAACTCGCGATCCTCCTGACTCAACCTCCCAAGTCGCTTGGATTACAGGCGTGCGCCACCACGCCCGACTGCTTTTTTAAAAAATATTTTTTTAGTTGTCAATTGACTTTTATTTGATATTTATTTATATGTGGTGCTGAGAATTGAACCCAGTGCCTCACACATGCCAGGCAAGGGCTCTCCCACTGAACAGCCCCAGCCCCTATGCTTCTGCTTTTAATGTCCAGTTCATAAAAGGACTCTTTTCAAAATCCCTAGGCCTATTTCTTTTTTAGCTCATTAGTTTACTCTGTTAATTGAAATCATGTGCTCTAGAAATTGTTCACATTCTCTCAGCTTCTGATTCAGTATTAATCCGTTTCTATTTGAGGCACCCATTTCATGGTCTCTTTTGTCTTAATCTGATGCCACGGATGTTGGAAAAGTTTGAAAGACAGTCCCTTCGTCAATGATTCCACGTTTCTTACTGTTCTATGTTTAAGCTCTAGTACAGAGCCTGGCACACAGTAAGTGCTTAATATATATTTATTAATGAACAAATGAATACTCCATTGAGTCTTTCTAGAAAATTCTACAATAATAGTACAAGCAGAAGAGGCCTTGCTGTCTATAGGTTGAAGCAGATGATATGAAGTGTGTTGTATTGGCACCAGAAAGAGAGAATAGGAGGAAAATAAAATCAAATTTTGAGGTAATTTTGCCTTTGATTTTTGTAGCATTTGCAAAAGACAGCCAGAGTTCCAAGAATTAAAAAAGAAAAAAAAGAAAAAAGCAGTGGGAACACTGTGTCTCTCAAATTACCATATGCATATTGTTTACAGGCTCAAGAGGCAAGTAATGAATTTATTAGGAGACCAGTGCTCATCTCCTTTGTATTCGTAATAAAGTATCCGTCCTGTGAAACCCATTAATGAGGAGCATGGGCTGTGGAAGCTGGTTCTCACATCAGCCAGATCTGGCAGGTATGGAAAATTGACTTCATTAATGCTTCATGCTGGTGACAGACCACAGGTGCTTTCTGACTGCACAGAAATATCTATCTGTTGTTTTAATCTGACACCTCTTCCTGGAGCATCCAGTTGTCCTGAGGGTGATTTAATGAAAGAAGAACAAAATAAAGACAAGAAGAGGAATGTTTGTCTTTAGCCTCTGCTCCTCTGATGAACTCAGTGACAAGCAGATGGAGAGCACCCAATTTATGTCCACTGCATACTGAGCAATAGCTTCCTTCCTTGTTCAGGGAATAGTGTCTGGTCTACTAAGCATTTAGAACCACAGGGTGGGAGGGGAGGAATCTTTGGAGGTTGCCTGTTCCTACCAAATGTAAGCTTTAAGATCCTTCTTGTGGCACTTCACACACCAGAGCTCCTCTCCAGCATTTCCATCACCCTCTCCAGGCCTCCACTCTACTAAGTACACAACGCAGTTGTTAAATTTTTGCAACTTAGAAAAATGTGCTTGTTTTGCCCATCATAAGCACCATGAGGGTGGGGGTCTTGTTTGGGTATTCATGGTTCTGGGAATTGAACCCAGGGGTGCTCTACCACTGAGTTACATTCCTGGGCCTTTGGTCTGGTTTTGTTTTTTGAGATGGGAATTCTGCTAAATTGCTGAGGTTGTCCTTGAATTTGAGATCCTCCTACTTTAGCCTCCTGAATGGGATTATAGGCATGCACCACCACAACCAGTTCTCATTTCGTGTCTTCAAAACTTTGCCTGACCCTCAACAAGTGTTTGTCAACTGAATGAAAAAATAAATAAAAGCTTAATACTTTAGAACAACATCTGTTTTTCTTTGGTTGGAAACTTCTTTACAAAACTTTCTGATTTTATAAAAATCAGAAATAGCCTAACATCCAGCCATCCATCTATTTATCTCTCTATCATCAATCATCTTTATGACTTAAACAATTGGAGTTGAGATAAGAAAAGAAATAGTTAAGCCCTCACAGTAGCATACTTGGTGACCACCTGGATTTTTACATGCCAAAAGTAATACCATATTCTGGAAAATGTGCATGCAATGGAAGCCTGGAAATATTAGGCTAGCTTTTAACTGTTTGCTGCCCTTTCTGGGTCAGTGACATACAGAATTTGAACTTTCTCTCATTTTCATCTTAGTGATTGAAGCTTTATTCATTTCTGATTCATCAATTTAAGAGGAAAGAGCATTAGTGAACATTCAGTTTTATAGTTTTCCAGTTTTCTAAAGTCATTTCAATTTGCAAGCAGTTCTGGTCATACTAAGTGCAGGGAGCTGGAGGGCTTAGATATCTCAGTTACCACTCTAAGGGACAGGTTAGAAGCCAAAGCCACGGGTGAGTTCTAAACCACTTTGGAGTCCAGTTGACACTGAGTGGCTAAGCAATTCATCAGAGCATTTAAAATGGAGATGGAAACAGTCACTGCCCTGGGCTTGTTAATATGACTGTGCGCTTTCCTGGTTCTAATTAATCCTCAGTACCACACATGTTGAATAAGCACCTTAAGATAATAAAAATCAGAACAAGAATCCTAGAGATTGAGCTGGGGTTGTGGCTTAGTGATAGAGTGGTTGCCTAGCATGTGTGAGGCACTGGGTTCGATCCCCAGCATCACATAAAAAGAAATAAAATAAAGGTATTGTGTCCATCTACAACTAAAAATATATTTTAAAAGAAAGAATACTAGAGAAGGAAGAAGAGTCATGAAAAAACCAGCATGCTCGTGGGATGAGTAGAAGGGTCGAGTCCCTTGGATTTAGTTTTAAAATATGACTAATGTGGTTGATATTTGAATGCATGGAGTAGAGAGAGATTTTCTCCATGTTAATTAGGTCTTTTCTAATTGCTTTAAGTATGACTATTTACAACAGACTGCATAAGGTTTCCTTAAGCTGTTGGTGCTGTAGCTGGTTGATAAAGACCTTCCATAAATCCCAAGACAACTTGGCCATAACCTTTGATTCTAGGCTAGAATTCTTTTTTTTTTCCTCTTTTTCTTTTTTTTTGGTATTGGGGATTGAACTCAGGCGTACCTTTAGAGACAGGGTCTCACTGAGTTGCTTAGCACCTCTCCATTGCTGAGGCTGGCTTTGAACATGTGATCCTCCTGTCTCAGCCTCCTGAGCTGCTGGGATTGCAGGCCTGCACCACCGTGCCTGGCTCTAGGATGATAGAATCCTTAACAAAGTTGTAGATTGGCTCAGTCACTTCCAATGTGGTTCTAGTGGTTGAATAATCAGTTAATGTAGGCATTCAATATAACCCATGCAGTACTAACTACTCAGAAGGGACCATGTTAGCCACCATGGTGAAGGATATAATAGGAACATGTATAGATGAAATAATTGTGGTGCTTGTCCTTAAAGAGTTTCACAGTATAGTAGGAAACAGGTATGCAACAAATCAATTGCAATATGGGTTTACAAGTCTATTTTTGAGCCAAGTTACTTTCTTTATATCACACATCACATTGTTTTATTACATTGGAGATTATGTTACTCCCATAAAGGTCTTTGTGTTTCTAAGGAGAGACATATTTGAACAGAGTCCTTTCTTTATTTAATTAATGTATTTATTTATATAGGGTGATGAGGAACCACAGGATCTCACACATGCCAGGCAAGTGCTCTACCACTGAGGCACAACCACAGCCCTAGAGTCCTTTCTTAAACACAATTTCAGTACACGGGTGGCAACCGTATTTCCTAATTGAGGTTGGGGAGCACCTCAACATCTTCACCATGTGTGTCATCTTTAAAACTCCTGAGAGTGTGAAGTCAGGAATGCAGTGGGGTACCATGCAGGCTGCTGATGATTTAGAAATGTGGACATTTAATTCCTCTCTGTGCAGAGGCCTCAGGATGTGTAGGCTTGGTGCTCAAAGGCAGCACCAGGGCTGATGTGAGGTTAGTGCTTCTGTAAGAACAAGTGTGTAGTTAACCAGGGCAATCGGGAAGGTGTGCAGAAAACTCAGTTTATGCTTTGATTTAGTCTAAGTCTTTCTGAAGCAAGAGTTTGCTCCTTTGAAAAGGAGCTGGAGAAGAGGAAAGAGAGAGGGAAGTAGAGATATAAAACTGGCCTGGGAACAGGAAAGAACCTCCCACCCCCAACCCCTCATCATACCCAAAGAACCCCTCCTCCTATCCCTAAATATTGGTGCCCACAATGGGAATGATGTAGGGGACAATAGCAGGATGCGGAAGGAATTCCATCTTTGCTTTCCAACATTGTCCCATCTGCCAGGCCATTAAGGTCAGCCCCTTGTGTCCCACCAGGGATAATGATTCATATGTTTCCATGTCACAATTTCTCACATCAATCCAGCTAGAAGGACAGTAAAGAATCAATGCAGTAGTGCACAGCTGGGAAAATGATTGGTCAGGTTTGTGACTGGTCTGCTCCCACTTCTCTGAGGCCAGGTACTTGACGTCTCATCTCTGAGTGAGATTTAGAGCACTTCTTCCAACTGTGTCTGGGTGGCTTATTGTTTGACTTCTTTCTCATTTCTGGAAGCATGTGATGCCTTCTCAGGCTCACAGGAGTATGCTGTCCTTCCCATTTCAGGAATCATAAAACTATAGTTTACAAAAGAGGGTTTCTTGCCTATGTTGCAGTGAACTGTAGAGAACCAACCATTTCTCATTCACAATCGATATTCACAATCAGAGAATTTCTATTTTGGGAGACAAAGCTTGATTGGAGGCAGGACTAATAGGACTAATGATAACTAAGAGCTGTGATTGTCTGATGCACTCTGTATTATTTGAGAAACACATGTTGTAAAAATCAGGGCCCCAAAATAGAAGATTAATTCACTGGGCACAGTTGGTGCATATCTGTAATCCCTGTGACTGGGGAGAATGAGCAGAAGGATAGCAAGTTGGAGACCAGACTCACCAACTTAGCAAGACCCTCAACAACTTAGTGAGACCTTATCTCAAAGCAAAAAATAAAAACGGCTGGAGATGTAACTCCATGGTAAAGTGACCCTGGGTTCAATTCCCAGTACCAAAAAAGTTTTAAAAAATGAAAATAAAAATTAAAATAAAAAATCAGGATAGTCAAACTTAAAACAACTACAATTTCTAAGAGCTAGAACATGAACTAGACATGCCAAGTACCATTGACTTTTAGTAAAGAAGTCTTAGTTCTGCTTAGTTCTGCAAAAAAAATAAAAATAAAATAAAATAAAATTCTTTTTTGTGGGGGGGCAGTTCTGGGGATTGAACTCAGGGACACTCAACCACTAAGCCACATCCCCAATCCTATTTTGAGTTTTATTTAGAGACAGGGTCTAACTGAGTTGCTTAGGGCCTCGTTCTTGCTGAGGCTGCTTTGAACTCACAATCCTGCCTCAGCCTCCCAAGCAGCTGGGATTACAGAGGTGCCCAGCTAGGAAAAATACATTCTAAAGCTCTAAAAAGAACACACAATAATAAAAACAAAGTATAGGTACCATATATGTTTGGAGGCTCTTAGAAGTATATCTACATGTAGATATACTTCTCCAATATTCAATATATATCTTCAATATTCAAGTAATATTGAAGTAATATATCTTCAATATTCAAGACACACACACACAAACACACAAACACACAATTCCATCATTTTTGAAGAATGGATTAGCTCTCAAAAGTTTTGGAAGAATACAAGATGCGTGGCCTTGAGAATTAAAGCTTTAGGCTGTATAACAGTACTTTGGACTCCAGAGCACCAAATAATTGAAGTGAGTAATCTTTATCTACCATGATGTTTCTAAAATTCTTGGAAGTGAAAATGTTAGTTTCTTAGTAACTTTCTCTTTTAGTATAAGTAGCATCTACTTAGTTTACATCTGAATGATCTTAAAAGACCTAAAATTTCTTATTGTGATAAGTGAAGTAATCATCTGAATGCCTATTACCAGTTTTGCTTGTGGTTTTTGATAATATCTCCTGTTTATCACTTCTGGCTAAGTCACATATATTACTCCAGATCTAAGGGCTGTTTGACCTAGTTTGGCAAACCAGAGGAAGCTGTAGAGTTTGAGCAAACTAAAACTTTTGATGATAATCTTATAAATATTCAGTTTCCACACATAATCCTGGAATAGACAACCAGAGAACTAAACTTATAAAATTTCAAATAAGTTTTCTTGTCATTTTGAGTGTGCTTCAAAAGATAGGGGTCTTTGCCAAAAAGCCGTACTGATCTCAACTTACAGTTTTACCATATACAGGTTTATTTAAGCACATCTTGAAGATACTATGATCTTTCTAGTGGGTGCTTCCAATGAATTCCCTTGTTTGTATTTCTAATTAGTTGACTTTAAATAAGAACTTGCCCCAAATTATTAGTACTTTAGAAATTTTCGGTGGAATATTCAACACCACAATTCAGTGCATGGATTAACCAAGGATAGAAGTGATTTTCTACTGAACTGGAGTCATCCATGAAGAAAGCTACCCAGTCAAGTGCATGGTATCATTGCTTTCGACTACCATAGAGACTCCTTCTTCTTCATTCTTTACCATGAGGGAATGAAGATTATTCTGGAGCTTTTACTAGAAACACAATTTTCAGATTGAAGACTGAAATATGAACTGGCCTAAAACAGAATTTCTGTTGAGTTTTGCTTTTTGTTGTTGAAATATAACTATGGGCTCTCCTATTGGAAAAAAAACTTCTGGCCATACTATCCACAGTTGCAGCCTTGATACCTGAATTTCTTTTAAAGCAATGAATGGAATCATGCTGTTAGACTAATAATGCATGGTACCTCTAAGATAGAGTCAAATGATTTGATTTATAATAAAGTTAATTGCTATGGAAGTGTTCAATTAATAGTAACCACCTGTAGTTTCTAGAATTATAACTGCATCCTGCATCCTCCATAGCATGTCATAAAATAAAGGGCCCCAAAGGGAGGAAATATGAATAAAAAATGGAGAGTTTTGACCGACAGTAGTATTTGAAAACTTTGTAGTCAATGACCATAGGAGGCAAGGATCAGAAGAAGTCTTATTTCATATGCCTTGGAGGGGATAAGGACAATATAGGGGCTGAGAGAGAAATTCCCCCCTGCATTAATAAATGGCAAACCAACTGAGATTTCAATTGACTTTCTGGGGTAAGTTTTAAGTCTTTTGGGAGCAGCCGCATTCCCTCTAGAAATCAACTACTGATGTGTTGTGTACAGAAAGCATATTAAAGCATATTTGCTAGATGGATGAAGGAATAAATGAACCGATTTGATAAAGTATAAAAACCAGCACTTAAGGGAATTATAGGGCTTCACCACCCAGGCAGTATTTCTGAGTCTATGGTAAACATTATTGTCCTTTACTAGCACTTGTCCCTTTCCTTTCTGGGCACAAAGGAAGGTCACAATTGCTTGCTTTCATGAATTTAGGCATGGCTATGTGAGCCATAAAATGCCAGCAGAAATGATGTAAGTCCATTCCAGGTGGCATTATCTTAGAGTTCATGTGTGACGTTCCACTGTGTCTTTCTCCACATCAGCAGCTGAGGAATTATCCACTGGTTGCAGCCTTGATACCTGAATTTCTTTTACAGCAATGAATGGAATCATGCTGTTAGACTAATATTGCATGGTACCTCTAAGATAGAGTGAAATGAAAAGCCATAAGATGGGAGAAGCAGCTTAGACTGCTAAGTTGACAGAAGAACCATTACTCCAAGAATTGTCTGGATACACTGCAGATTTTATTTGAAAATCAACCCTTGTTGTTGTAAGCCAATGCATGGTCAATGGTATATTCCAAAGATGATCTACATGGCCAATCATCTCTCCCATCCAACATGCTCCTCTTCTGTGTGAATTTGCCACTGTCCCATCCAAAGGAGGACTCAAGTTCCCATCCCATCCAGGTGGGGAAAGCGATAGTTCATGAACACAATGACTGGGTCAGAAAAGGCCAGGATACTTCTCCTGGAGCATCTACTGTCTTACAACTTTTGCTGCCTTCATATTTCCTCTTAGAATCTAGCCACTGTGGAGCCCAGGCACTTTAGGGAGTCCAAGAGTAGCAGCTCTTGTCAAGAGTCCCAGCTAATCTGAGTCAACTCAGTCAGGCACCAAATGTGTGTGAAGAAGCCTCTAGATGATTTCAGCCCCCACGACTTTTGAGTGTTCACAACTGAGACCCCAGACATTGCACAACAGATACATCCTCACTGTGCTGTGTTTCATTTCCTGATCCACAGAATTTGTGAACATAACAAAACCACAATATGCCACAATATTTGGGGTGGTTTGGTAAAAAGCAGCTGGTAACTGGAACAGACTGGTGGAACTGCTTTTATGCCCCATCACAATTTAACTCATCTTAACAGAAAGATAAAAAGTACTATTTTTAGTTTCTTGGTATTAATACACTATGTGATAAACACCATCATGGGTAGGTCTTACAGGTTCAATCTGAGTGATTTATTCTTCTTAAATATAACCAGTCCCAGTATCTCATTCCTCATGCAAGCTTTTATAAACTGAATTTACTGGGGCACAGCAATTTTTATTATGTCATCCAGACAAGATTTATTCTGCAAATAACTATATACTTCTGTGCCTCCAGGAAATATTCAGTAGATTAAAATATTTACACATGACAAAATACAATGAAGAAAATAGGGAGGCTCATACTGTGAGATGATTGATTGATACTAGCCATCAAATCTGTGTTAGTTGGAGACTTCTTGTTAACTGTTGCTCTCAGCCAAAATTATTTGCGCAAAATTTTTAACGAAGTCACTAGAGTAACTTAGGAGTTTATAGCACAGCTCATTTAGAAGCAAGGATTCTAGGAATAAAAGCACAGAAGAAAACTGTCAATATTGAATGCACCAATAATAGTAATTAATTAGCCTAATTTTAAGGTTCCACTGGCACAAATGGACACCATGCATTCACATTAGTACAAGTATTGTTTGAGGAAAGTCTGGTTCACAGCTTGTTAATTAGACTTTGAGGGCCAGTTTTCATTCTTCATAATGTGTTAGGAACTATGTGCCTGAGAGAAAGTATAGCATGCCTACTGGTAGGATGCAGAGAGGCCAAAATGAATACTTCAACAAAGAAGAAAACCCATCCAGAGCAAGGGATCAATTCTACTCTGAAGACAATGCTGTTCCTATCTCACTCACAAAAGAAGATAGCAGAAGGTTGAGAAGTGGGTTAGAGTCCACACACTAGGGGGATGTGCACATTTGCTAACAGAGGCAGGCTAGGATATTGGAGAAGGCATGTGACTTGGTATTTGTAAGGCCTGGAATTAAATTGCAGCTACTCTATTAGCTCCTCTGTGTCTCAGTTGCCTTCATTTTAATATGGGGATAATAATTCTCATCTTGAGGTGTCAAGGTGGGAAAATCACACCTTCATCACGAAATTTCACAGATTAAGTAACCCTTGGATTATAAAATCTGGCATTTAATTTCCTTCTTGACAATGTGCTTAGAGATCTATGGTTTTAGATAAAGAATGCCCCTTTGCTTGCCCTTCCATCTTGCTGCTGGGACCAGTTCATCTGGAAGTCCTTCTCCCAAAGATATATAACAATTAATTAGTTTCATATCTGCAGTCCACCTCTGTGGGCCAGAGGTTTTCTCCTCATCTTTAAAGATTTATTCCACACAAGAAGACATACTCAAAACTGGCCGTAAGAAGTAATTTTCTTCTGGACTTTTTGTCTTGACACTGAAATGATTACTATTATATAACAAGAAAATGGAAGAAGTGTTTTTTAAGCCAATTATTCACACACAGAGGGAGTGTTGCATTCAAAAAATTATTTGATTTGCTCAGATTTGGTTGCTGATTTTGTGATTGCCTTTTCCTATTTCTTGCCCATCTCTGCCAGCTGCTCCCCATATTGCACACATGTGAATATGCACACACACACACATTGTTTTTCCAAAGCTATAGAAAGTCAGTTATCTTGTCGCAGTGCCATCCTCCGGACCTAAGGAAGATTGTCAAACTGAAGCAGTATTCAAATCCCAGCTGTCATCCTAGGTTGCTTTATGTGCAGAGAAGCCTGCTTCTAATGAGGTTCCTCACCTCCAGAGTGCTCACCTGACAGATTTCAAAATCAATCACACAGACTGATGATTGCTTTAATTGGTTTTGCTCACAAATTTATCAAATCCCACAGGATATGTTGGCACTTTCAAATACCAACAAATCACCAAAGTTAAGTGCAAAGTTTAGGATTAAATAGAATATATGTGAATATATTTGCTACACTGAGGAAGGAACAGTTCCCAGGTAGAAGACTCATGGAATAATAGAACTCTGGAGTTGAAAGACTGCTTTCCCCCAACATTTACATTTGAGGAAGCAAAGACTCTGAGACTTTGCACTGGAAGCTCAAATAATGTAAGGTATAGAAACTCTTTGAGGCTATGAAAAGTTCTCTCAACCATTTCATTACCTGTAATAGGTAGTTATTTAGTCTCTCAGTCTTTTCTATATTTTACATACTTATTTGTTCTTTGCCTTAATCATAAATGATCTGAAGTCAAGTCCTTTTCATATTAAAATTATTACTGGATGTCAACAGGGATGCTTGACTTTTTAAACTGTTTTCTTAGGAACAGTGATAGATTTGCATTCTCTTGCCTGATTCGTGTAGTAATCAATTCCATTTGTGACGCTGAGATGAGCATATGGCTAGGAAACAGACCAAAGCTAATCTGTGCATACACATAACAAGAGCACCTCATTAACTTCAGAAAACAACCAACCAAGTTAACTGGTTTCACCTTTCACTCACATACGCCACAGCTAAAAATATAAAATCAACTATTCATAGCAAGAAGGAAGAACATGAACAAGGTATGAATATAACACAGATAAGACCAAACACTTTTTAAACTAAACTCTCATTTCAAATGAAGGCTATTGGTTCTTGGACCTGGGATTTAGGTGCTCTTTCAGAGTTGATGAAAAGAGCAACCATTGTCCTCATTTAAAAATGGAGGAACAGTGATCCAGAAAAACTACAGGAGTTGCTGGAGATTCTAAAACAAGGAAGAACTTGAATCCATTCCCAGAACTTCAATCCAGGCCCAGGGCTCATCCACTGTACCACAAGCATTTTAGGTGCTGATCTTTGGAACAAAGACACAATTGCTTGCAAATATACTTCTAATTCATTAGTAAAATGAAATTCAAAAGAACAAATTCAAGAGTTTGAAAATAGTTCTTTCCAGTTGTAAATATCAGGCTACTGAATAATATAAGCATATGTAAATCTTTACAAGTTGCTTATATAAGTAGAACAATAAAAGTTTGCGTCTCTCATTTAGTAGCATCTGCTTTGCTATTATTCAGGTGCTTATTTTGACTGTAGACTATAATGCAGTTTATAATTATGTTCATTTCTAAGTTACTGAAGAGTATAGTAAAGTAAATCATTACCTTATCTCTCTGGTAGCCCAGGATAAAATGCCTTGGAATCATCCTTGACTCCCTGCCCCACTCCACATCTAACCCTTTGGCAAATCCTGTTCACTCCAAATTAGATAAAAAATGCAACTTTCTCTTGGTTCTTTCACTGCCATTTGCCTGTTCAAAGTGATCATTATTATCTCGATGACTTCATTAGCCTCCTTTTTTCCCTGCCTCTCTTCTCGCCAGGTGCAGCCTAAGTATTTCCAAGATATCAGTATGATTCTTTTAAAACACAAGTGAGAGCATATCACATTTCTGTTTGAAACCTTGCAATGAACAAAAGCAGAGGTAGACAAATAGAATTCTATCAAAGTAAATTTCGTGAATGCAAAGGGAGCAAGCAATAGATTGAAGAAACAACCTAAAGAATGGGAGAAAATATATGCAACCAAACATCTGATGAGGGATTAATAGCCAAAATATCTAAGGAGCAGAAACAACACAGTAACAGGAAAACCAGCAACTCAATCGAAAAATGGATAAATGATCTGAATAGACATTCCTTAAAAGAAGACATGCAAATGGCTAACAGGCATATAAAAAATGTTCAACATCACTACCATTAGGGAAATTCAAATTTAAACCACAATCAGATCAATCAGATGTTAGAAAAGTTATTATTAAAAAGAGAAAAGATTAACAAGTGTTGCCAAGGCCATGGGGAAAAGGAGACATTTGTACACCACTGGTGGAAATGAAAGTTAGTATAGCCATAATGGAAAACAGTGTGGAGGTTCCTTAAAAAAATTGAAAATAGGGGCTGGTGTTGTAGCTCAGTATAGAGTGTTTGCCTAGCATTGGGTTCAATCCTCAGCACCACATAAAAATAAATAAATAAAATAAAGATATTTGTCCATCTACAACTAAAATATTTTTAAAAATAAAAATAGAACTGCCATATGATCCAGCAATTCAACCAGTAAATATATATCCATAGGAAATCAAATCAGTATGGCAACGAGATAATGGAACTCCCATGTTTATTGTAATATTATTCATAATAGCCAAGAAGTAGAATCAACCTAAGTGTCCATCCTTGGATGAAAGGAAAAAGAAAATGTTTTATATATATATACAATGGAATACTATTCAGCCATAAAAGAAGGAAATCTTGTCATATGTGGCAACATGAATGAACCTGGAGGATATTATGTTATGGGAAATGACCACGTACAGAAAGACAAATTCTGCCATGATACCATTCTTACGTGGAATCTAAAATTTGATCTTATAAAAGTACAGAATAGAATGGTGGGTACCATGGGCTGGGGTGGTTGGGCAGATGTTTATCAAAGGTTAAAGGTTTTAGTGATGTAGGTAGAATTTTTTCAAGCAATCTTTTGTAAAACATGGTAACTATAGTAAATATACTTTATTCTTGAAAGATGGTTAAAGAATAGATATAAAGTGTTCTTACCATAAAATGATAAATATGTGAAGGAATACATATGTTTACTGGTTATTTTGCAAGGTATGTATATATAATAAATACAGTTTTTGTGACAACTAATTTAAAAACTCAAGGAAACAAAAACCAAAATAAAACAAAATTTGCCAGTGACTTCTCATATCATTCAAAGTAAAAGTTATTACAATGAGCTACAAGACTCTCCAGGCTCTAGCCCTGAGAATCCGTAGAATTGTCTGCTCTCGCCTCCCCACTTTTGCCACACCAGGGGCTCTTCTCCTGGATGCTTCTGGAACATATTAGGCATATCTCTCCCTCAAGTCTTCTGTACTTGCCATTCTTGCTATCTGCAACACTCTCCTCAAATATCCTACATGGATTTTCTCTCAATTTCCTTGTTCAAAATACCATGTCAGTGGGTCCTTTACCAATATTTCCCTTTGGTCTAGGCAGGAAGGGAAACTGCCCAGAATCTTCCCCTTCTCTACTTGAAGGAAACACTTTCAGTACTGAGAGTTCCCTATTCTAGGGCACTGAGCCCATTTCCAAGATATGGACTGTGAAAGAGAGCTCAAGGAAGAACTGCAGAGCCTACATGGTCCCACTTCTCACCAAAGCATCCTCAAGTCTTGTGACAATCCTCTTTCTTCCAGGATGTCACATTGCCCTTCACTGAGCTCCTAATTCAAAGTCAATTTTAGATTCCAAGAAATAGTCCAGTGAATGCCCTGCCTGATGGTCCTGATGGTTCTGTCCCTGAACACATCAATACCAGGCTGCTCTTTTCCTTCAAAATTTTCCTTTTTAATCACAACCTTCTGCACTAAATTTTGGCTTGTTTAAAATCATAAGTCTTCTCTGGAAGGGACATTATTTTGTTTCATAAGTGATCCAATCCTTCGATCTCAGATTTGTTTATTATGCTATATAACAAAATCAACATTCCTTGCCATTTTTTAAAATCTTTGTTTTCCTGTTTGGGTTCCAGAGATAGCATTCACTCATTCACCCATTCTACATACATGTATTCAGAAACTGCCATGTGTTCTGGCTGGAGAGAAAAATCCAAACTAAAATGCAGTCTCCACATTCACAGTGTGGACAGATATGCTCAGCTTGCAAAAACAACACAACACAACAACGATATATTGCTTGAAGTTTTTGTCATAAAATAAGTAATAATGGAGATGTATTAGGCTCAGTTTTCCTCATAATGTCAAACACATTATTTCCTTCACTTTTCTATAAAATAGAGCTTTAATATATCTGGAGTCAGGGCAATACCTTAGATCCGAAATGTGCACTTCTCACCAGGTTTGGGGGTGTTCTCACTGGTGATTTTTATTTTGGAGTAGCACAGTATCCTCTCAACTTCTTATGCAATGCATAGGTTTCTGGGGGCCTCAGGATACTCTATGGGAGTTGAGGTGCAGAGGCCACCACCTCCAGCCTGGGCAACCTTCTCTTGGTTGATATGACAGCTCTCAGGGAGGACTTGTTCTCTTTCCTTAACAGAGGAGCTCTGTATCTCTTAGGGGTTGCACATGCCTCTCCATTGTAACCCAGAATACGGATCAGCAAGGTAGCACAGGATCACAGCAGGCTTGCACTAGACAGGACCATGGGCCCTGATTTACCCAATACCTCATTTTCCTCAAGGAAACATGAAATTCCAAGACCCTCAGGCCTCTGCTTTCAGTATACATAGCCTTTTCTCCATTTTAAAGCCACTGAAAAACCTGGAAAAGGTGAAGGAAGAACCAAGGGGGGAAATCCTGATGATTTTATTCCCTATTTCTTAGGAATTAGTTTCCTTTCTCAAGAAGACCTCCATCTTCATATTTCAATACTGCTTTGGGTCATTTTTGGTAGTCTTTAAAAGGCACCTTCATGGCGGGCATCTCATGAAAATAGAAGGGATACCAGTAGAATAGAGGAGAGGGACCAGGGAAAGGGAGGAGGGAAGGGAAAAGGGAGATTCTGGGGAATGATCCTGACCAAATTATATTGTGAGTGTATTTATAAACAGATGGCAACAAATTCCACTGTTATGTATATTTATATTACACTGATAAAAATATGGAAAAAGAAAGAAAAATACTTTTTAAATGTGTTCTAATACTTTCTTCCAGATGAAGGACATATTGGTTAATTTTCCATTAATGCACTAATTAAAAATTCATTCCTTTCTTGCTCTGCTTTCATCATGGTGTGAAAAACCTCTGCAAACCAGCTATTTACAAGTTTCAAGTTCCATGTATTCAGAGAACCAGTGGGCTGTGCTGGAGATGATGGTTCTTTCATCTGAGCTAGGGAGTGTATCTGTTTGTGAGACTGTGAAGTTAGTGCTGGCATTGAAGTCTTTGCACTCTGTAAATTGTCACAAGAGCAGAGGAAGATGAATTCTCTGATGTCTGTCCTCACTAACCCATAAAACAGTGAATCACCAGAATTCTGAGCTTGTATCACAGTTGGCTTAGTTTTGTGCTGCTGTAACAGATTGCCTGAGACTGGGTAATTCATAAAGGACAGAGATTTATTTCTTACAGTTCTGGAGGCTGGAAACCCCAAGGCCAAGGGATCCACTTCTGAAAAAGGCCTCCTTGCTGTGTTACCTATGTTGAAGGTAAAAGCAGAAATGCAAGAGGGGCCTGATCTTGGTTTTATAACAAATCTACTCTCAGGATAACAGCATTTATCCATTTGTTAGAACTCTAATCATCTCTTAAACCTTTCGCCTCTCAACAATGTGCTATTGGGGATTAAATTTCCAGCACATGAACTTTAGGGGGCCCGCTCAAACTATAGTGACTACTGCAACTTGGTGTATACATGTTGCATTATTCTGAACTGGATTGTGAGTGCATTCAAAGCAGAATAGGACATTTTTTTCATTTGTATTACTTCGGCTCATAACCCAGTGAAAGGAAGGAAAGAAGACCCCGGCATGAAGAAGGAACAAAGGAGTGTCTGGAGGTGACTGATGATTCACAGGGTGGCTTCTGATTTGTTTAGTTGTTTGTGAAATCCACATTCTGATTAAATACAAAAGACAACTTACTTGCATAGTGCATAGCTCTTAGTGTGGTGTCAGTCCTGAATTCTTCCTCTTGCTCAGTCCACATGATCTAATGAGAATGCCCACCTAAGGACTTACCTCACTTCTAAGGGGAAAGCATGTGACCCATGCTGGCCAGTCAGAGTGCTCTGTCCTCTGGGCTCCTTGAGCAGTCTAAGAGTGAGCATCTGACACAGGCAGGGACAGCTAGGTACTTTTTACTGAGACAGATGCTGAGGCAGAATCTTTTCCCTTTTGAGACTGTGAGCTGCAAGGACCCTATGAACTTGGGGAGTCTGACACCTGTCTGTCCTTCTGCATCAGGAAAGTTTATCAGAGCATGAAATCAACCCAGAGAAAAGTAGAGATGAGAGAGGAAGGGAAGAAGAGATGATCGCTCTTGGACACGTCAGCCTTTTCAGCTAATGATTCTTATTTAATCAGGTATTTATTTCTTCATAGGTCAGGTTGAGTTGGGTTTCTGCCACTTGCAACCAGAATGTCTTGATAAGTAACTATTATAACAGGTGACAATGTGCCATTGTAAGTGCTTTTAGAGGAGTCATGTTCCAGAGCATGGCAGGAGCAATATGAGCCAATGACACTAAGGGACTTTTTATCTCATGGAAAGGATTTGAATTATAGTTCTCTGACCTATTTATAGCTCTTCATTCTACAGTGAGTAGCTAAAAATCACTACTATAGCAACTAATGGCTTTGATACCCTCCAGCCATCTCCTGGCTTCCAGAGAAACTTCATGACTCTGTCTTCTGAGTTAAAAAACAAAAAGAGAATGTCTTTGTCCATTTTCTCTGCTATAATAGAATCCCACAGGTTGGGTAATTATGAATAAAATGAGTTTATTTGACTAACAGGGTCCTTGAGGCTGAGAAGTCCAAATGCATGGTGCTGGCCTCAGGCGCTGTTTCACACATGGCGGGAGGGCAAGAGATGTGCGAAACAGAGAAAAGGTAGGGGCACAAAAACAGGCTTATGGGAGAGTCTGCTTTTATAACTAAGCCATTCCCATTATAAACACATCAATCCATTCATGTGGGTGGAGCCCTCAGGACCTAGTCACCTCCTAAAGTTCCCATCACAGTGGCAATCAAATTTCAACTTGAGTTGTGGAGGGGACATTCAAACCATAGCAGAACAAAAAAAAAAAAAAAAAAAAAAAAAGTTTTTCCCTTGGTTAGGCCTATTGTCCCAAACCAAGTCAGAAAACCGTGGACCTGTATCTGCTTATTCTTGACCGACTAAGACACAAACTAGTGTCAAAAGAGAGACCTCCAGCTTCCTGACAAATAAACAGTGCCAGAAGGAGACAAAGCCCTTGAATTGCAAGGGAATCTTGGCTGTTATGTGACCTAAGCAAAGAAACCAGATCTGTGCAAGGAATGGGTGACCAGAGCTCCCAATGACTACAGGAATGTGGCAAATTCCTTGAGGCCTTTGTTTATAGGCAAATCCAAGTAGTCAGGGATCTTAACAAGGCCTGTTGGGCATTTTCTGTGTTCCAATGAAGCCATGCTCACAAGCAACATTCATAGTGTCTTTTGTTGTTTGTTTTTAAGTGGAATCCAAGTCATTGACTCTCACCAACTAAACCACTGGCATTTATGGTTGGTTCTGCATTTGTTAGAAGGAATCTTCCTTCCCTCAGCACTTCTCTAAAAGAGTTTTGGGATTTAATTCACATCTAGGGTGACTTTTATTAAATAATGCACTTTAGACACGAAATACAATGTGAACCAATTTCACAATCTAAGGTGACAGCCCTCCCGGCAGAA